>APFE030850689.1:183676-210137 GCA_000404065.3 Pinus taeda | reverse complement strand
ATTTTGTTTGAAGACTCTTTGAAATGACAAAATTTGACCTTAACACTCTGAAACCACTTTGTAAGAGCATATTTGATCACTGGAGGAAGGCTGGAAAGACTGACACTAACAGAGCCCAGACACATATTGGGAAACTACCTCAGTCATAATCGCTATCCTTTGCTCATGCTCGGTCCTGACATGCCCTGAGAAAAGAGTGACACATGTCTCCCTCAGGACTAGATCCCTAGACGCAGGCTCGGTGATGAATGATATGCCACCCCTGCAGATGATCACCTCATTCGCCAACCTGTGGTTGTCAACTAACGCACCAACCCAACGCCATTGCTGAAAAGTCTCCCCCCTAGTGCGCTGAGTGTAATATCCCTAACTCGGAATATTCCTCAAACCCTAGCAAAATCTCAACCAGAAAAACGTACAAGTGGTATAGTAGCTGAGAAAATCATAGAGATATAATAACAGTAGTGCAACAACAATAATGTATATATGAAATATAAACAGATATTCAAGAAATGCAGTGAGAAATGCTAAGCCATTTTATTATACTGAGTAGAAGAATGAGTACAGGAGGTGATCAGGAAGATGGCACCTCAACTTGCACAAGGCAAGGGAAGAAATACACTCAAAATAGCAAAGGAATGGCTTCTCTCTGAATTGCGTCCCAGCTGCTGGAAACCTATCGTGCTGCTACTGCTACTAAAAATCAAATGAGGGTTTGGGGTTGTTCCCCTCCTCAGAAAAGGCTGAAGCTCTGGAATCGGACTCTACTAAAAAAACCCAAAAAAACCTAGAAAGCTTTTCTGAAATGGCCGACCTCCAAAAATCACCTCCTTGGGGATTTGCGCAGTCCCTCAATGCTCTACGCTGCCACTGAAGAAACCCCTCCAGAACTCTATCTGAAACTCTGCCAAAAATCCTCCAATATGCAAGGGTTGGTCCCCTGCTCAATCACCCAACACAAATCCTCCTGCAAAACCCCAATCCAAAACCCCTGCCAGAAAGAACTGCGTCATTCCTCCCAGTGCTGCGTAGTCATTCAAGATGCTCAATCCTCCTTACCCAAAATGCTGCTGAAACTACTGCAAAAATACTGATGGAAATACCTTGCCCAAGCAGGCACTCGAAATCCCCCAGGGCTAAGGGTAAGATCTCCGAACGGAGACACTTGATGCACTAAACAATGTTGCAGACTAGCTAAACAACCAGCGTGCTCTAAGTCGAAGTGACTAGCTCAAATGCACATAATCGGATGATCAAAATGAGGAGGCTTCTCTCCTTTATAGCCTTTGCCTCTCTCAATCCCAAGGCCCACCTCCTCCAACGTAATTCCTCTCATGCCACGTGTTTCTTCCCTTCTGCGTAGTCCCTCCAAGTGTCTACATGGGCTCCATCTCTGCGTTCCCCTTTGGCCCCCTTGGCTCCCCTTTAAGTCACAATGTTGTGCTACGAGGAAGTGAATTTTATTCTAAAAATGAGTTATGTCCCCTTTTCTCACCATTTTATTTATAAATAACTATATAAGGCAAAATTGAGCAAAATCAAATATTCCAATTAGCCATGCCTAATTAGGAATATTACAGTCTCCCCCGGCACAATGTTGCTTGTCCTTAAGCAACTGAAGTGATGGATGCTGCAAGATTTTCTCTCTCCCAAGTGGCATCCTCATCCGGAAAATTCTTCCACCTCACCAAGAATTCCCGGACCATCCTACTCCGCAGCTACCTCTCCATGTTATCAATAATAGCCTCTGGTTGCAACACCAAATGCCCCTCATCATCCATGGGTGGTAGCTCATCTGTCACTGTCACCTGTTGCCCCAATGCCTTCTTCAGGTATGATACATGAAAAACGTTATGAATCTTGCTGCCTTGGGGCAGCTCCAACTCATATGCAACCTGTCCAATCTTGTGTATCATCCTGTATGGCCCATAAAAGCGGGGCTTGAGCTTCTCAACCCCCTTTTGCTTCAGTGACAATTGTCGGTATGGCTGTAATCATAGGTAGACCATGTCCCCTACCTCAAACTGTCTCTCCACCCGACCCCTGTCGGCATACAACTTCTGCTGGTTCTGCACTATAGCCATGTTATCCTTGAGAGCTCGGAGGATATCTTGACTCTCTTGGATCCAAATCTTGGCTCTAAGAGCCTTGCTATCACCAAACATCACGTCAACAAAAGATAAAGGATGATACCCATATAAGGCATAAAATGGTGACATACCAATGGACATGTGATGTGTAGTATTGTAGCAGTACTCCCCCAAATGCAGCCACTTCAACCATGCTCGCTGTTGCCCACTGACATAGTTACGCATGTAGCCCTCCAGCCACTTGTTAATTATCTTTGTCTGTCCGTCCGTCCGTCTGTGGGTGATAACTGGTACTCGGTGTCAACTCCGTCCCCACCAACCGGAAAAGCTCCTGCCAAAACCCGCCCATGAAGCGGTTGTCCCTGTCACTGACGATGGTCTTAGGAAGACCATGTAGCTTGAAGATCTCTCTGAAGAACAACTCGGCCACCTGTGTTGTTGTATAGTGTGCGGATATGGTAAAAAAATGTGAGTACTTTGTCAGTCGATCAACGACGACAAAGATACAATCCTTGCCCTGTACCATGGGCAACCCTGTGATGAAGTCCATCGAAATACTCTCCCATTTCCTCTCTGGAATGGGAAGAGGCTGCAATAGTCCTGCGAGATGGCTCATCTCTCGCTTCTTCCTCTGGAAAACATTGCACTCCCGGATATGCTGGAGTACGTCCTCCTTGAGGCCCTTCCATGCGAACCTCTCCTTAATGGCCCTGTAGGTTTTGGTAAACCCATGATGGCCTACCAATGGTGAATCATGTGATGCCTATAGTATCTTCTCCTTCAGCTGAGACCCCTCAGTCAAGAAGATCTAGTCCCTGTAATAGATGATCTCATCGACCACCCTATACCTGTCATCTTCCACCTGCTCATCCAGAACCTCACATGCAAACCTGTCCTTGGAGTACTCTACTAAGAGTCGAGCCCTCCAGTCTGTATCCAAGCTCATAAGAGACAACGTGGCTGGTCTACGTGAAGGGCATCTGCTACCACGTTGTTCTTACCTTGACATACTCCAATGTCAAAGTCATATGCTTGGATCTTACTAATCCACTTCTGCTGCCTCTCCTGTAACTGCTTTTGCTCCGAAAAGAACCTGAGATTGTTGTGATCAGTCCTCACCCTAAACCTGTTACCTACCAAATACTGCCGGAACTTGGCCAATGCATGCATGATGGCCAGCATCTCCTTGTCGTATATAGAATACAACCTCTCGTGCGAAAGGAGCTTCCAGCTCTCAAAGGCTATAGGGTGTCCTCTCTGCATCAATACTGCGCCGATCCCCTCTCCCGATGCATCACACTCCAAGAAAAATGGCTGCGTAAAATTTGGCAGTGCAAGCACTGGGCAGCTACTCATAACCTCCTTGAGCCTATCGAAGGCTCGCTACACTGTATCTGTCCAACTAAATGCCCCCTTCCTCGTCAAATCTGTCAGGGGTGCAACAAGCTGTGAGAAACTCTTGATGAACTTCCAGTAGTAGATGCAAATGCCAATGAATCCTCGAAGTTTTGTCACGTTCCTCGGCTCTAGCCATTCTCTGATGGCCCTGATCTTCTCCTCGTGGACTCTCACTCCATCCACTCCTATGATGTGTCCTAAGTACAACATCTTTGTCAACCCAAACTCACACTTGGAGAGCTTGGCATAGAACTACTACTCCTGCAAGATACGCAACACTGCCTCTATATGCTGGAGATGTGCCTCCCAAGTCCTGTTGTAAATGAGGATATCATCAAAGAATACCAACACAAACTTCCTCAAGTGACTACGAAAGATGTGATTCATGCAGGACTGAAATGTAGCGGGGGCATTGGTTAGCCCAAAGGGCATCACCAAGAACTCAAAGTGCCCATAGTGACACCTGAAGGCGGTCTTGGGAATGTCCTGCTCCCTCACACGAATCTGATGGTACCCAGTTCTCAAATCAACCTTTGAGAAGAACCGTGCTCCTCTCAACTCATCCATCAACTCGTCGATCTTGGGTATGGGGTACCTATTCTTCAGTGTCTTCTTGTTCAGGGCCCTGTAGTCAATGCACATCCTCAATGTGTTGTCCTTCTTCACCAACACCACGGAAGAAGCAAAAGGACTCATGCTCGACCAAATGTGCTCAAGAGCCAGCAACTCCTAAATGGCTTGCTCAATCTCATCCCGATAGGCCTTGGGGTGCCTATAGGGGGTAGTGATCACTGCCTGTATACCGTGCTCAAGCTCAATGGTGTGCTCAAACCCCCGGTCCGGTGGCTGTCCCGGCAGAATCTCCCCAAACACTACGGCATACCGGTCAAGAATGGACTGTATCTCTGGATGTACCGTCTGCCCTGTAGTCCCTACCTCTGATGCACGCAGCTCCATTGCGCACTCTATGTCTCCCTTCCGAAAGACTGCTTCCATTCGATGAGCCGAAGAGGCGGATATGTGTGTTGAGCTCGTATCTTCTTATGCCTCCTTGTTCTCTCATCATCCCACTCCATTGCTAGTGTCTTCCAATCTCTCGTAACCTTCCCTAGAGTGATAAGCCACTAAACACCCAATATCACATTGGTGTTCGGAATATTGACCACGAAAAAGTGGTCAGTCAATGTGTAGGTGCCCATCGTCACTGATAGCTCTGGAACATAACGAGCAAACATCATGGTCTGATCTCCTGGGACCAAAACTGAAACCCATCGAAGCTCTTTGTCTGTATGCCTCTCCGCTCAACCATCTGTGCACGATGAAGTTGTGGGTGGCTCTACTGTCAACCAAAACTGATACTTGTTGGCCACGTACTGTCCGTCGTACACGCAGTCTCAAATACTTGGGAACTCCTCGCAATGCTGCAAGGGCTCCTCTGGTAGGTGCAAAAGTTGCACCACTTGCTGGTGGCGGTGGAGGTGGCAAAGGACCCTGCATGACATGACTATCTCCTTCCTCCACCTCATCCTCCCCATCCTCTTCCCCGCTGCTCTCAGATAAGACCTCAATAAAATGTGCTTTGCCAGCAGCAAATCTATGTCCCGGTGCCCACGGCTCCTGACAGTTAAAGCACAACCGCTTCTTCTTCAGCTCCCTCCTAGCATCATCGTCAATCTGTGCTCGTCCTGGATTCCCCTTTGGAGGCAGAGTCCTCACATCCTTCCCCTTAGGATGGAAAGCCTGTCTCTAGGGGTAAGGTGTCCGGGTCCTGGGTAAGACATCCTGTAAGTCCCATGTCCTGTTAATAGCATCCTGGAGTGTGGCTGGTCTAGTGGATTGAACTAAACCCCGAAGTGGATGTACTAACCCCTCAACGTAGATATAGATCCTCCATGCCGTGGATATATCTGGCACCATCACTGAAACCCTCAAGAAATCTGCAATGTAGGTCTCTGGGCTCCCGATCTGTTTGAGCCTCATCAACTCAACAAAACGCTGCTCTGGATCCCTCCGGTCAAATCTCTCTGTCAATATCCTGGTGAACTCAGTGTATGTCGTCACTGTGGAGTGTCCAAGTGTAACCATCCCATGAAACCACCAATCCTGGACCTCACCATCCAAATGTAACGTCGCCACTTTGATGGCCTCTGCCTCCAACATCTGGTTAAACTGGAAGTAAATGTCCAACTTCTCCACCCAAGACTTTGCCGAACTGTTTGATGAACCATCAAACATAGGCAAGTGAAATCTACTAGTTGCACGGTGGGCGTCACCATTATGATAATGCTGATATCCTCTGTGATGGTCGCGGGGTCTACCATCCCACTGGAGCTGAACAAAGTCTTTGAATGAGAGGGCTTCCTTGAACTCCTACCCATAGGCCTGGTACTCTGCAAAATAATCGCCCATATGGCTAGGCTCTGCCTTCTGCTGGGCTACGGCCCCCGTGTCTGCTCCTAAGAAAGTGGGCATGGTAGAGCGTGTAGGGGCATGCAAGGCCACCTGCTGCGTAGTATCACGCTGCTCTGGCAAATGGTGGGATGCACCCGATCCCTCACCAACCTAGAAAACCCATGGGCTCTCACACTGTCTAGCCTCTACTGCCGTGAATCTCTGCCCCATCACCTCAATCTGCCTGGACAAATCCTGCACTGATTTGAGGAGCATATCCGCAAATCTCTTCTCGTCCTCGTCTGCCATCTAATCCTTTTTCTCTGCGTCCACCACAGGCTCCTCCTGTTCTGTGTCCTCTACCCGAACACAGTCTCCCTCTCCGTAGTTGTTCTCCAACCTACGCTCACTATCTCTGTATTTCCTACCTCTATAACAGATGTAGGGTTTCTCCCTCGATGTCATAGACTGCTAGCTCCACAGGCTAGGTCAGATCTATGCTCTGATACCACTATAATATACCTAACCCAGAATATTCCTCAAACTCTAGCAAAATCTCAACCAGAAAAACGTACAAGTGGTATAGTAGCCGAGAAAATCATAGAGATATAATAACAGTAGTGCAACAACAATAATGTATATATGAAATATAAACATATATTCAAGAAATGCAGCGAGAAATGCTAAGCCATTTTATTATACTAAGTAGAAGAATGAGTACAGGAGGTGATCAGGAAGATGGCACCTCAACTTGCACAAGGCAAGGGAAGAAATACACTCAGAATAGCAAAGGAATGGCTTCTCTCTGAACTGCGTCCCAGGTGCTGGAAAACTGTCGTGCTGCTGCTACTGCTGAAAATCAAATGAGGGTTTGGGACTGTTCCCCTCCTCAAAAAAGGTTGAAGCTCTAGAATCGAACTCTACTCAAGAAACCCAGAAAAACCCAAAAAGCTTTTTTGAAATGGCCGACCTCCGAAAATCACCCCCTTGGGGATTTGCGCAATCCCTCAATGCTCTGCGCTGCCACAGAAGAAACCCCTCCAGAAATTTGTCTGAAACTTTGCCAAAAATCCTCCAATATGCAAGGGCTAGTCCCCTGCTCAATCACCCAACACAAATCCTCCTGCAAAACCCTAATCCAAAACCCCTGCCAGAAAGAACTACGTCATCCCTCTCAGTGCTGTGCAATCATCCAAGATGCTCAATCCTCCTGCCCAAAATGTTGCTGAAACTATTGCAAAAATACTGATGGAAATACCTTGCTCGAGCAGGCACTCAAAGTCCCCCGGGGCTGAGGGTGAGATCTCCGAACAGAGATACTTGATGCACTAAACAGTGTTGCAAACTAGCTAAATAACCAGCATGCTCTAAGTCGAAGTGACTAGCTCAAATGCACATAATCAGATGATCAAAATGAGGAGGCTTCTCTCTCCTTTATAGCCTTTGCCTCTCTCAATCCCAAGGCCCACCTTCTCCAACATAATTCCTCTCTTGCCACGTGTTTCTTCCCTTTTGCACAGTCCCTCCAAGTGTCTACGTGGGCTTCATCTCTGCATCCCCCTTTGACCCCCTTGGCTCCCCTTTAAGTCACAACGTTGTGCTACTAGGAAGTGACTTTTATTCTAAAAGTGAGTTATGTCCCATTTTCTCGCCTTTTTATTTATAAATAACTATAGAAGGCAAAATTGAGCAAAATCGAATATTCCAATTAGCCATGGCTAATTAAGAATATTACACTGAGTCTCACCCAAATATCTCGGGTGAGCTCCTCGTCCCCCGTCGCTCATGCCCGAAGTGTAGAAAGTCGACAGCAAAATAGACTGTGCATGTGAGTGATGTAGAAGAGGATCAGGCGTGTGAGTCCCCATGGATACCATCAAGTATTGCTCATATGTGTCCCTGTCGATCTTGGGTGAACTACACCCAAAGGTATGCCCAGTGTTTTCATCCAAGGGTCTCCCTAGAGGCAACACTCCATGACCTCATTGCACAGCACTATACACCCCTGCATGCCACCAATCATACCAATACTCTTTGACATGCCATTGTACACCATGGCCTACCCCTGTACATCACTAGATACCCTCGGCTACGACTATGCCATCCTGTACTGGCCTGGGTCCCGCATGTGTCACTGTACCTGTCACTCCCCGCATGTACTCAATGCGATGTGAGGCACTCCCACTCCACAGCACAGTCCAACCTACTATGACACACCACCCTGCATCTCCATGCTCCTCTGCAAGCCCCTGCTCCTCGCTCCATAGCCCCACACACCACTGGAAGCTATGGCCTAACGTTGGGTCTATATGCATCAGACTGCATCCCTCTACATATCACTGGACGCTATGACATAACTCTATGTAGTCACGTGTATCACTGCTTATTGTCATACCACCCTGTAACATACAGTATCTTGCATGGGCCAAAATATCGACCTCTCTGCTAGTACGCCCTCCATGATGTGCGCTACATGCTCCCATCTACTCTGAAAGACTTGAGTGGCTCGACTCCCCACATGCTAACGGAAATGACACTATTGCGCCTATCCTCAATAGTCCCTACGTCCCATATGCTAGTAAGAGAGCACTCTCTCCATAAAATGCCCTATCTGATAGCTTTTCAATGCCACCTCCTCCTACCAGCTCCTACCAGAGTAAGCTAGTCACCCTATGACTCCACGCACTGTCAATATGCCAAAACAACTCATGAAATTTGTCTGCTCACCTATCAAACCATCTTATCACTAGTGCTGACTAGGGCTCTGATGGAGATCTGAAAATGTGGGTGCGCTCAAGCGTCAAATCCATCATGTAGCTACTCCATCACCTACCACCTCTATGATGTGATGGAAAATCCCACTTGGATCCCAAAAATAGTTCAGCCCTCGAGTCCCTCTGGTAATCCATGGCCTCTGCTGACAGGTGATCATGGATGTATCCAACCGCCTAACCTGCTCCATCGAGTACCAGCTCAGTACCTCTCGCCATCCAATCCCAAAGGAGAGATCGAATTTGTGATATTCTGTGGAAGGAATAAGCCCTCCAAGCTGAAGTGGTATCATGCTCAGCTCAGTCCTACTAACCTGTCCACCCCCTCGGGTACGTCTAGACAACTTGACCTCCCACAATTCAACGCATAAGTGTGGGTCGATAACGCTATAGACCCTGCCAATGGGCCTTCGAAGTGCATTCTGCTGAAAACCGAATGCGTGACCTCTATGTTGCCCCTCTTCAATGGCTAGCCCAAGGGATGGCTACACATCCTCCTCCATCACAGGCTCAACATGAGCCTTCGACTGCTCCTCCATAGATAACCCAATATGCACGATATGCTCACCAGTCAGTTGTAGGCAGCTATCGTCTAGCAACTCTATCATAGATATGGAGGCCTCTGTACCTATCATCTCCTCAACAACAGTGGAGCTGTCTTCCAGCACCTCACCAACCTGTGGTGCATTGTTATCACCTGAGAACTCAGTCACAACCCCGAATACCTCATCAGAGGATGACACCTCATCAATGGGTGTATGCTCAACTATCTCTTTGCCAACCATGGCCCCTTCAACTACTCTTTCATCTTTTTTCTTAATACTTCTCATCATCCCTGCAAAATCCCACTGAATCTCCATTGGTTTGTGCATACCCCTTAGTTCACAGAATTCCCAAAAAGAGAGGGACGCCTGAATGGCATGACCCAATGATTGGTATGCCCTCCAGTTTCCCCCCAATAACTCCATATCAGTTGCAATCATGTCTGGAATCCCAACTGAGAAATGAATCAATTTCTTCCCCACATCAATCATCATTTGTTGTATCCTCACCACCTCATTGCAAGTGACTGCCATGTTGTTTGATTCTAATCTTTCCCACAGGCCAAGCCAAGATTATGGCTCTAATACCATTGTACTGTTCCTAAACAGGAATGTAAGTGATATACAAAGCATGCAAACAATCCAACAATCAGAAAAACGAAATATACATTAAGCACCCATGGAAACACTAGAAATAGATAACTGTTGAGCCATTTTGTTACGTCTTCAGGAGAAAATACAATAGTAAAATAGAATGGTGCACCTGGGTTTGTCTCGATGGACAAGCATGACAAAGCCCCGGTGAGAAAATGCTGAACTAAAGGCTGCTACAACTACTGCACCAAACTGAACAACATTGCCCTATAAAATTGCTCTGTCTGCTGACTTCGAAGGGCTAGAATCACTACTTCTCGTGCTCAGAAAATTATGACATTTCAGCTCCATACTCCTTGGCCTAAACCCAGAAAAATCCATGAAGGAATTGGCCAAATGTTGACCTCGGAATTTTGGCCCAAATTCCCCTTAGCTCCTCCAGTTGTTGGCTGAGTTCGAACCCCTATTTGACCCCTTAGATCTGCCCAGAAAAATCTACAAATTTACGAGTGTGATCCTTGCCCAAAACCCAAAAAAACCCAGAAAGGGTTTCCCCTGGTTCCAACCTTCAAAAATTGACCCTTCACAACTTGGCTCTCCTCCAATTTCGAATTTTGTTGTTGTGACTGATCCTGTCAATCTCTATTCTCCCAACTCCAGAAATCCTCTTCAATTAGCCCTCCAAGTGATCTCCTAGTTCTCCCGGCCAACTCCATCTCTACAATTCCTTCCTCCAACTCCCACGTGAGCCTAGTGATGGCTCTCTGGGCAGGCCCACGTAACTATAAATTAGACTGCTAGGATGTTGGCTCTGCTGGCTACAAACTCGCAAGAAAGGCTAGCCCTTTGCTGCTATCCCAATCCTCCAACTCTCCCGGAAAATTCTTGATCACTGATAGCTCCAAAATCCCCTTGCGTATTCTCCAGCTAGCCAGAAATACACACTCCCTATTGTGGTTGAATGGTAGTGCTGTAACACACTCCCGAAACTCCTTAAATACTTATGGAACTGCCTCTCTAGGGAAAGCACAGATGGTCACATGAAGTAGAGGTTGAATCTCCCGCTTGAGAGATTCGTGGCTAAACAACCGGTTGACTAAGCTGAACAGAGTGAACAGTCAAGTAATTTTGATTGCAAGGTGTAAGAAGGAATCCAAAATGAGAGTTGCTCCCTCCTTATAACTACTTGGGCCTCCCCAGCCTCATGTGGACCCCTCCATCCACCTATTCGACTTTCCCTCCAAGCTATTCGAATCAGCCAATTCGAACTCCCATGTGGGTGGCCCCCACATTCCACTAGCAACTAAATAAAGTCGAATTGCCTCTTAAGTCCCTAAGTCGAAAATGATCGATTCACTTCCTTACCCAAAATTGTGCAAAATTGTGTAGCAGCACCCTGCTACAAATGTGTTTAAGGGACATGACAAAATTTCACACCACAGATTGTGTGTACACAACAATCAATGCACTTGATGCTTCATACAACTTCCATGAATTATTTGTCACGGTGCTTTTGGCTGCATAAATTAGTCTCTCCATTTCATCAAATCTGAGTGTTCACACCTACCATGTGCTTCCAATATAATATAATGATTGATTTCTACTCGCCTTTGTGTTATTTTTAAATGACAATAATGCATGAATATTTGCCTGATGATAGTTAATACTATTATTATTAACATAGACATGAGACTCTAGGTTCCACGCCTTAGATTTGCTAGTCCTATGTTGGGAAAACCTATGAAAGGTGATTTTAGAGATTTTGAATAAATTCTGGAAGATGAAATTTACTTGTGAGGGGCCAAAATGTGGAGGTGCTCGATGCAATGAAAGTTCATTGTGCGGAGTGAGGAGGATTTTCGCACATTGAACTTACTTTGCACTCCAAATATTGAATTTTTTATAATAAAAATGTGTTGAATATTTTAATGCGGAGGTGCAAAGAAAATTCATTGTGCGGGGTGCGGAGGTCTCTCTGCGTTCTGCACAATGAATTCCTCCTCACTCTACAAAATTGTCTTTGTTGACACTAACAACTTTGCCTTTAAAGTCAATTTTCCTTTTGTATTAAAAGTTTCGAAACCTATGATATTTGTCTCTGGTCAGGCAGTCTGATACCAGAATTGCACAAAAGACATGGACATTACGACCTCCATTTTCAGAAAATAGGAATACGATTGTCCTATCTTGCTCAAAGCGATAGCCTTGTTCTCCAACTGCTTTTCTTGTGTGACACAAAGAGGATGCTTGAAATAGTCAATTGCCTCCTGTTACCGCGCAAACTAGCAGGGGTCCTAGGAGGGGTTCCTGGAGAGCAACTACTAGGTCAAGTTCCCACAATGGAGCGATAGCCCACAATCAACTCAGCTAAAGCTCCCTGCTCTTTACAGACTTTCACCGATGGGAGTAGTCCCGATATTACGAAAATCAATAGGAGAGGTATATCAATGTGGTGAAGGTAGTGATTCCAAGGGTAATACATGGAGAGACTCTAATGATAGGGATGGCTTGCTTTAGAAGCAAGATGGATGGCTCTCCAAGAAGGGCCAGAAGGAGACCTAGACCTAGGGTTGAGGAGTATTTCTTGATAAGAAGTGCCCTAGACCAAAGAATCCTAAACGAATAGGGTTTCCAAGCAATCCTTGTGAAATTGGAGTGACAAGGTTGTCGAACCACAAAGAAGCCCTAGTGGACCCAAACGAGGTCGAGGGTTCGGGATGAAACTTCAAACAAAGGGGCTTCACCAAGTGAGGGACGAGATTGGATTTGTCTTGAGACTTTAATACAATGATCCTTGATGAAGCCACTAACCAAAGGAAGCCCAGGGAGAAATGGTTCTAGAGATAAGGCTTGGGATAACTTGAGATTCCGGTGGAATGGCTTTAAAATTCAGGGACTTCTCAAGGGCACACCAACGCAACCCTTGACCAAGTTTCATCAATTTTGGAAGGCTACAGATGATTGTGTGATGCCCTAGGAAGCATGCTAGGGTTAGGGATTAGAAAGGAAAATAGGAGGTGAGAAAGATCTTCATTTTGGTGATCACCTAGGACTAGACCAGTGCCTAGTTTATTGGGAGAATGGAGTTAAAGATGAGATTGATTTTAGGGTTTTTTTTCCCTATCAAGGTAGCTAATTGCAGCTTCGCATGCCCTAGTGAAGTAGCTACCCAACTACAAGAAGGATTTGTACTTCGATTTGTCAAAATAATGGAGTTTCAAGGTTGAATTGTCAATGATAACCCCTAGGAACATTCGCTTTGCATGCCCAATGGATAACGCATGCAATAGATCAAGCCTACTTACTTAGTGGTTTAAGATTTTCGCTTAAATTTAGAGAACACGCAACATCATGATACAGTATTCGACACATTAAGCATAAAATGAAAATTTCACATAAGAGAGACAATTAAATGACATAAAAAGTATATCCATCCATTATATTTGCAAGATAGAAGCACCAAAATAGCATAACATCAATCCATACATCAAAATGCATCCAAAAATCTCCAATTCGTCCTCAATAGCTACTGCGAAATTCTCAAGAAGAGATACCAATCCAAATCCAAGTGATGATCAAATGAAATGATTATCACATCAATATATATCCTCTCTAAGGGGTTTGATTTGCCTAATTAGGCCTACTAATGCCCCAAATAATAAAATAATGTGCAAAACTAACACAACTTGGTGACAAACCCACCAAAATAGATTCATAATACAACAATAAGCCTCTCAAGAGGTAAAAATAATAGAAACAATAGGTCGAAGGGTCATTGAGGAGGCCTAGTGGAGTCCAATGCGTCCCAAGATGAATGAATGAACTCCAAACATAGTGATAAAGGGGTTGGCCGCTTGATATCCAAGCAAATGACCTGTGGCGCCCCCAAGTGGCTATGGGAGCAAAAAACATCCTCATGGGTCTCTAAATGGATTGAACAGTCTTGTATCCCATTTGTAAGGGTTGGAAGAACGATGCAAGCCCTCCCATTATCTCTCATGGCGAGACACATCCTCATCTAGGCCCTGGATCGGCCGTCAAGTGTGTGGTGGAAGAGTGGAGTCGATTGGGCAAGGTGGTCCAAGTGCATCATCATCGTCCAATAGGTGGAACACGAACAAGGAATAAGTGGATATGTGTTGTTGATTTCTAAGTCTAACCCGTTAGACACCCTTCATGTACTTTCTAATTTATTCCTACCTACTTGTTTTGTTAATTAACAAGTTATTTAGCATGTAAATACTGGAAATAAATCAACGTTGCAGTAATCGTTATCGGGATAATATCAGCGAGGGGAAAAAATCGGAAAAAATCATAAAAATCGGGAAAAAATCGTAACATACAAAAATATTTACTTTTTTCAATTTTTTTTTAATATCTAAAGCATCTACAACATAAAATAAATACATTGACACGTAAATATGATAAAATAACTAATATATAAGATGTGTAATATCATTTGTAGTGCTACATCACACATAATAGTGAATCATGTCCTGAATACTAAGTCCTGACTCCTGAGTCCCAACTCAGGCTCAAATTATCAACAAAAAATATAATAATGTATCTCATATCATGAGTCACAATGTCATATACAATGAAATGAACCAAATAACTAAAGTCTAATACTACTAATTTCCTCTACCCCTCTAGATGTAGATGCCGGTGGAGTTGGCAGTGGACTCTGCTGTGCTCTAGAAGCTGAAGAACTAGGAGATACAGGAGGTAGACCATGTCCTCAACTGGTGACAGGGGTAACCTGGGTAGATTGTGTCACCTCCTCCTCCTCATCAAAAAATAGGAGGGAAAAGAAAAAAAAATCCCAAAAATCGTGATTTTTTCCAAGTTATCATGATTTTTTCAGAAAAAAATAAAATAAAATAAATAAAAAATAAAAATAAATAAATAAAATAAAATAAAATAAAAATAAATAAATAAATAAAAATAAATAAATAATTAATAAAAATAATAATAATAAATAAATAAAAAAAATTAGTGTTAAAATCGGGCGATAATATCGCCAAATTCAAAAAATAGAGATTTTCCGATTTTATCGCGATTTTCACAACACCGAAATAAATACAAGTACATGCTCAACACATTACAGATCATCAACTAAAGGAAACAAAACAAGCACACAAGTGACACCATTGTTTTTGGACCAATGTCTCCGGAAAACCCAATGCGGGAAAACTGGTGCAGCTATCTGAGGGTTTTATTATTATGCAGTTTCTGAATACAATCTGGGTGCCAAAACCGGCTCACCCAACAGAGAATAATCTCGGCAGTAGTACCTCTCCTTCGGAGACAGATGCTCCGGCTGAAACCCCGAATAAACACTCTGGCAGCTCCTCAACTCCAATCTGCCCCACGAAAAACCCCAGCGTCAGCCTCTTCTGCCCTCTATGTCAGCTTTCCTGGTAGTTCCGGTTGTTCCCAGTAGTTTCAGCTTTCCCAGCAATTCCGGCTTCTGCCCTCTACATCAGCTTTCCCAGATGTTCCAGCAGTTCTAGTTGTTCTGGCTTTTGCCCTCTACATTAGTTTTCCCAGCTGTTCCGGTAGTTCTTGGCAGTTCCTTCTGTTCCCTACAATTCCGATTTCTGCCCTCTGCGTCAACTTTCCTGGTTGCACTAATCCTCCTGACACTCTCTCTGCCTCTCTACTTCTGTATTCACTGCCCCTCAGCTGCAACTCTGATCACTCTCTCGACTTCCTCATCAAACCCTGCCCTAGAAAGTCGAAGTCTTGATCAACTCGGTGTGTTCTTGAAGTGACCCTCAAGCCTCCTCTTATACTTTTCTCGTTGACAAATAAAAGGCCGAGATTAAGTCCCTAATCAATGGTTAAGATTAGATCTGGCTTGATCCATGACTTTTGGACCATTCTAACACAATTTTATATTAATTCACATTAATATTTTATTTTCCCTAAGTTTAGACTTAGGGACTCCATTAAAAATATTAATTATTTTAATATCTCCCAAACTGTTTAGAATTTGCCCAAACCCTTTCTAGGTATTGGAGATCTCACGTGCCTTAGCCTCTCCACCAAATTTCGTGGCTAGATCACATCCGATGCTACCCCAAATCAACACTCCCTCTTAGCAAGGATTGTGCTCTAGCAATACTCCTCACTGAGTATTACTCTGATCATCTAGCATCGGTCCCTCATGCTAGGCCTCCTTCCCATCATCTACGCTGTCGTATCTCGTACTGTACAACAACTCCCTCTGCATCTGTGTTGTTGCCCATGGCCCTGCCACTGCCATTGTTGCGTCAGCTTTCCCAACAGTTCCCGATAGTTCCGGTTATTCCCAGCAGTTCCAGCGTCTACCCTCTACGTCAGCTTTCTCGGCTATTCTGGCAGTTCCGGCTTTTGCCCTCTGCGTTAGCTTTCTCGGCTATTCTGGCAGTTCCGGTTGTTCCGGCTTCTGCCCTTTGCGTCAGCTTTCTCAGCTGTTCCGGCAGTTCTGTCTATTCCCGGCAATTCCAACTTCTACCCTTTGCATCAACTTTCCCAGTTGTTGCGTTGATCCTCCCAACACTCTCTCTGCCTCTCTGCTTCTGTATTCACTGCCCCTCAGCTGCAACTCTAATCATTCTCTCGACTTCCTCAGCAAAACCTACCCCAGAAAGTCGAAATCTTGATCAATTTAGTGTGTTCTCCAAGTGACCCTCAAGCCTCCTCTTATACTTTTTTCATTGACAAATCAACAGCTGAGATTAAGTCCACAATCAATGGCTAAGATTAAAGCTGGCTTGATCCATGACTTTTGGACCATTCTAACACAGTTTTATATTAATTCACATTAATATTTTATTTTCCCTAAGTTTAGACTTAGGGACTCCATTAAAAATATTAATTATTTTAATATCTCCCAAACTGTTTAGAATCTACCCAAACCCTTTATAGGTATTGGAGATCTCATGTGCCTTAGCCTCTCCACCAAATTTTGTGGCTAGAGCACATCCGATGCTACCCCAAATCAACAATCTTAAGGATCCCATGAGGTGGCAATCTACTCTCTGCTATGGTGGAGACCAGTGGCTCTCAACGCTCACCCTACAAATGCCAATATGACCCTTTAGAGGGCTTGGACCCTCTATAGGGGGACCAAACCCCAGACAAAGACCCACCTACAATCCTATATAAGATCCAATGCGTCCCCTCACCTTCCAGTACAACCGAACATTAGTGCAATTGAGTAAATGAGCTTACAAATCAAGGATTTAAGTGGACACTTCCTAGTGGCATGCCCTTCCATAATGGGCTTCAGAATATGCAAGTGTCTCCAAGTTCAAAAATAAGGTTAACCAAGGACCCTATTAGGTGGTTTCATCCTCTAAGGGGGTGACACATTCACGGTACATCCATCAAATGGTAGGTGTCATGTGATTTAACGATGGAATGGAGTGGGGCGTCAAGGGAAGGCTCCAAGCCACATGCCACAATGGAAGGGTAGCCATAATAAGGGAAGCCCACATTTGGGTGTATGAATGAAGGAGGGAGCAATCGTGGTACATGAGTTACCCCGACCTTTGTTTTCCCACCCTTCTTCATATGCCTTTCGCCTTCTCTTGATTTTTCTTTTTTGACTACTCGGGGCTCCAAGGGATAAGAGCATGATGTGTAAGGTATAAGAATGGACTACCCTTAAGCCTCTCCTGTGTCCTCTTGGAATATGCACTTCCTCGGCAAATATTGAGTGTAAGTGCTGGAAAACTCACTACAAGTCTCCTTCGGATAGATGTGAAAGAACCTCTCTAGGGTGGCACTCAAAGTCCCCCGATGAAAGGGTGAGTTCTTTGCTTGGAAAACTCGTGATGAACAACAAGTGACCTGGCTAAGCAACTCGAGCAACTAAGTTAAGTTTGATATGCCAAAAAGATGCAAATGAAGTTGAGCTCCCTCCTTTTATAACTTCGTGGGCCTTCCTTCCCACGTGGCCCCTCCACCAAGCAAATCAAATTCCCTCCTAAGCATTTCGAACCATAGGCTAAGTGAAGTGCATTTTTCATTGTGTGGGTGGCCCCCACATTCCACTATCAAAATAATGACTTCCTTTTAACTCCTAAGTTCTTCACCAAAAATGAGTGGATCCCATAGCCTCCAAATTGTTCTCAAAATTGGGGAATTAATTTTGTTCCAAAATAATTTAGGAAGGGACATTATAATTATCCTTTAGTGAATTCATTCAGAATTCACAGGTTGTAATTATCAGTTCAGTTTATTTGGAGGGTCGATTTAGTATTGTAGCAGACCTTCCTGTGGCCATCACAGAAGATATTTTCTATCGAGAGCTTTATATGTAATTTCTCTAGTAAATAAGTAAAACTGCATTATTCTCTATTTCTTGTGTTATTTGTAGCATTTTTTAGTTTCATTGTAAATTTTACTTGTGCTGATGTGTAATTTTGATCAAAATTCAAATAGAAGTTTGTGGGTTAATTTTATTATAAGAAAAATCCCGAGAAATTTATAAATGGGATATTACAAAGCACTTCGTAACTAGGACTTCTTGGAAAGGTCACTCGTCCCAAGATTCCTCTAGCACAAGTGCACTTAACCATGGAGTTTTTTCCCAGAGTCAAGTCCAATTAACTTGCTATCCCATGTGCAAAATCTTAGCAAGCATGGTGCCTTATAAGCTATTTGGTGGAATCATTCTAATTATTTTTTCTAATGCCTCACCATCATTTAATTGGGATTATTTGTCAAATCTAATCATAGTCAATATTTAAACAGTTTTTTCTGGTTCTTACATACGAGCAATTCCATGCCTGTGGACCAATAAAAACATTTGAACAACTAGCTTCTTATGTAAGAAAGTACCTCTACATATAAGCAGATGCTTGTGTTGTAACAAAAACACTTGCCATCATCGTGTTGAAGCAATACAAAGGGGGAAATCACTGTTGGAAATGAAATAATGTCTTTTCAAGATCAAATGGGAAGGAAAAGTCCATTGAGATGAACTAACAACAATAATTCAAAGGATAAAGTTGAATTATGTCCCACTAACATGATAAGTTGAGGCTTCCAAAGAGAAACAGGAATGAAAAATAACAAAATATGATAACTAGAAAAAGGTTGAACAAGTGTAGGCCACAATTTGGAGTCTATTACACCTGTATCAACAAAAATGAAGGCATGGGCCTACCATTCGAGGATAGATTTCATTTTCACTTAGCTTTGTGATAAAGACTTTGTAAGTTGAAAGCACAAGTATCCTGAGGAACAATCTTAGAAAAAGCAATAGTGAAATTAAAAATGTTTGTAAATGTTGTTATGTCTCTTCAATATAGCTGATGGTACAATGTTAGGTCTCTATTCACCACTGCAAGAGACCAAAAATAAACACGAAAGAGCTGAGCACATCAGCTATGTGTTCCGCATGCTAGAGTACAGGAGGTCTGTCTTTGATTAAGATGTTTGAACAAGTTGATGACATGTTAAATTACTCTAAAACATCATGTGAAATTGAAATGAAAGAACTTAGAAGTTGATATAAAATACGAAGAAAAATTTAAACAATGCAAGAATTGATGGCTTTAACCTTTGAGGATAGAAAAACGTACATGGAGTAAATGTCGATACAATAGCTAACCAGTGCACTTGAAACTGCAAATGCAACCAAAAAATTTCCTGGCATTTCAAAAGAACCAATCAAGGAAACCTGCAAGAGGGGACTTGTCATGTGTAAACTTACGAGTTTTACATGTCAACTATACAAGCATAATGTGTAATTAGTCCATACCATTTTATGCACAAAAACTATTAAGACCTACCCAACCAACGATCACCGAAATAAGAAATTGGACCCAGTCCATGGGTGTCATGCCTGGATTCCTCTTTGCTGGCTGTACAAATTTTCTTATTGAGTTTTAGTCTCTCAAAACATTTTTGCTATTCTTTATCTAATAAAGCATTCCAAAATCTTACCAGAATCGTCTCCATGTCTGCCATGGGAATGTCCTTATAGTGTTTAATGTGGATACTCCTATCATCACATTGAAATTTCCCACTTTGCAGTGTTGTTGGCCTGCAAAACCAATAACATAAAGAATTATACCTAGCTCTTTTAGACAAATTTTACTTTGGTCTCTTTGAACAGCAATGCTTACCTGGCTAACATGATTCCAGCAAACTAAGTAACATCACAGTCATGTGCTAAACTATGCTGGACAGCTTTTACTTCATCCCTTTTAAGAAGAAAGTTTCCCAAGTTTCCAGCTATCATCTATGACTCTAATAAGTTAGACTGTTGACCAAGATAGATACAAAATTTATTGAGGTCAATAAAGCCAAAAGTATTATGATTCTATCAACCCTCAAGGTACATGGATAGTCAAAGACATGGGCACAGTAAAAAGACGAGAAAAACTCCTAAAAAAAATTCTTTGCTTTTGAATGCAGTTCAAGATGAACATGCTACCTGTATATAATAATCATCTGCTCAAATGTTGGCTCTTGAATTGTGATTTTTCCAAACAAATTTCTCAAACTGCAAAGAATTGAATGAAAATAAGTCACAGGTGCTCATTTCGGATGACATAATCAACATAGTTTCCTTCATCTTTACAACTATAAGCTACACAACAATAACATAGCATGCCAAGGAAAACTCATCTAACACTAATCATCACCTGCATTCCATGTTCTCAAATCGTATGCGCTCCACATAAAGGCCCTTGCCCGATAGGTTTCCAGCTTCCTCATTCATTTGTGTGGACTCTCTGCTATGTAGAGAATGGGAAAGTGACAAGCTCGTCTGGTAGCCCGAACGTAAAATTGTTTTACGTTCATCAGTGGAGGTTCTCATAAAAAAATATGCAAGTCTGTTTATGAAAATGAGGTGAAGTAAGACATGAGAAACTAACAAATCAAAATCAATGTTTCATATAAATTAGATACAAATTGAAATCCAATCCAATGCTTAAGAGAAAGTTTCTCCATCCTACTAAGTATCCATTACAAATCATGCCCAATCACTAGCTGCCTACCCTGTCATCAGAAGCAGCCAGTCCCGAACTCGACAGAGAAGCATATCCACCTTCTCCATAATAAAGTAACCACTTGTATGGTCTAACCCAATACCTCGACGGAAAATAACAAACTTCACAACAAAAGGAGAAAAGGATTGTCAGAGAATATTCAAATTTTCTATTTCTATAATATTATAATCGATGTTGCAAACATCAACATCGGGTTAAAATCGGCAAGAGTCTGGAAAATCAAAAAATTGTGAAAATCGAGAAAATATCGGTAAAAATTGGAAAACATCGACAAAATTAAGATACCACCAAAATATTGGTAAAAATCGGCAAACATTGGCTAGGCCATAATATTGCAATTTCACGATTTTTTCGCAATAAAATCGGGATGTTTGCAACACTGATTTTAATTATAAATTTGTCTTTTCTACAACTAGATACAATATGTAATGACAACAAATAGTTTGTTTTACATCCAAACTGAAAAATCATCTTTGATGATTTATGAACGAAAAATTGGAGATGGGAACAGCAAAAATACATGTGTTCCATGTATTGTCACTTTTGTCCATTTCTGACAAAATATGGGAGATGTTCCTATGAAAACTATAAAGTATAAATTAAGAAATAGGTATTGAACTAGCATTGAATTAGAATATTGTTTTATATGTGAGCGCATGTACATGGTCTTGACTATGAAAATAAATAATTATTTCCTTTTACAATTGTGCACAGTATGATCTTCATGTGTAAAGGAAGTATTGGATTAGCTGAGATGCAAACAATGCATATCTAAACCAAAATCACACAAATCAAACCATGAATATCTTGGCAAAGGAAAAAGTATGAATCCCATTCTTGTAAACTTAGCAAAAAAAACCACAAACATATTTAAATTTAAAGAAAAAAAGCTTTAAATTTCAAAAAGACCTAAACCCATACAAACCAATTGGTCTACACCTTGTTACCCACCACTTTGCAGGTAATATCCCCAGCAGAAATTTTTCTCCATGATGAGCATCAGCTAGCAGCCAGCAGCCCCTTGATGCCTCCTACTAGATCGTTGTGCCATTTCTCTACCACCTGAGCTAGCCATGTGGTCCCTCACCCACCTATATTGATCGTATGTTTGAAGGTGGGCCCCCTGAATCTAAGGTATGTCTTGTCATTTGGTAATTGGGTATTGGGTTTACTTATCATGGATACTTCTGGGTATGGATTGATGGGGTGATTTGGCAGAAAGAGTGAGCTTAGTTTGAGCTCTTTTCCCCTTGATCTCTTTTGGTTGTTACTGTTGGATGTTAGTCCTGTGGGATCTCCTTTATTGACCATTTGGATCTAGCGTGGTACTACTTGGGAAACCTCGACATTGGGTGTGTGGTCCCGCTCCTTTACCTGCACATGTTACTCCCTTTCCACTCACTATACCCCATTCATCATTTCTCCCACCTGGCTCCACATTCCCATTCTAGGTCCACATAGGGCTAGCCTCCCTATCCCCTTGCCCCCAACTAGGGTTAGAGGTAGAATGATACCTCGGAGGTTGAAGCAATTAAAAGAAAAAGAAAAAGCAAAATTGGCCACATTTAACAGGAAATTGTACCACAAAATGCAAAAGATAGTCGGGACAAAATAATCAGAAGGTGGGCAAAAGCCAATGCATGAGCTCTACCCCAATCAATGGCCATCACCCTGGTTCCATAGGCCCTAGATGAGCCTCATTTATCAGTCAGGAACCTGTGATTGTCCCAACCCATGGAGGGCAATGAACCACCCTACCTAAAAGGGGGTAATCACTCCTATATCTTACATATCATGCTCTTGTCCTTTGAGCCTTGGGCAATTAATTAAAGAAATTCATAAAAGGCAAACGGCATATAAAGAAGGGTGGAAAACTCAAGGTCGGGGCACCTCATGTACCACGATTGCTCCCTCCTACACATTACATACCCAGGTGTGGGCTTACCCTTATCTAGCTACCCCTATGCCCCACTATGTGGCCCAGGGTTGCCCCTCTCATTTCCTATTCCATTCCACTTATTTGTCATTTGCCACCCCAATTAGAGGGATGTACCTTGGACATACTATCCCCATCAAGGGTTGAAAACACCTAATAAGGTACTTGGCTAACTCCCTTTGGAACTTGGAGACGCTAGCACATGCCAAAGCTTACTACGGAAGGGCATGCCATTATGAAGTGCCCACGTTGTTATCCATGATTTGTAAACTCTTTTACCTAATTATTTTAATGGTTGGTTGTACTGGAAGCCTAGGGGATGCATTGGATCTTATGCAGGATTACAGGTGGTTTCCATTTGGGTTTGGTCTCCCTATATGGGATCCTAACCCCCATAGGTCTACAATGGCACGTGTAGGGTGTGCATATAGAACCACTGGCCCCCACAACAACAGAAAACACTCCACGGATCTTCATGGATGCTCAGAGACCACTAACGATCCACTTTTGGGATGATGGTGATATTCTTGGTACATTATGCCCAATAGACACCCACAGGAGCCCCACATTCTTGGTAGGTGTCCCAGGGCTTGAACGATGTCATGGCAACATTCATTCCACCACTTGGACCCTTGCATAGTATCTACAAGCATGTCTGATTCATATGGAGACCCATGGCATCATTTATGTGCCCTCAGACCCACTGGGAGCACCACAGGTCTACTACTTGGAGAACAAGGGGCCACTCCCTTGTCCATCATATTCCAAGGAATTTATCCTTAATATGGCACTTCTAGATATTATTATTGATCCAGGTGGATATTGGTGGCCACCCGCCAAATCCACTTGGACCCCCACCATTGTTTCTTTCAGTTTTTCAATTTCCTTAATCGTAGCACAGTTTACTATTTTTAGCAGTTTTTCGGGTCCTAAACTTACAGCACCAATGATTTTCTAATAAAATCTTTTTTTCTGTCGTAGTCCTCGGAGAGATCTTTCTAACAGGGTATCATGTGCGTCAAACGGAGATAATATGGCCAAGTCCCGACCCCTGGAAGTTGGTTGTCCAACTAACCCCAACGAGGCCAATAAACTCTTTGCGTTACATCTCCTTGGGTTAGGGTTTTGGTTGTTTAGGGTTTGCTCTTATTGTTCAATAATAAAAAGGCCCTTAAGCCTCGTTGTAACATAGTTCAGAGGCATGTAGCCACCACATCTCTTCTCAGAGATAAGCTACCATCACCCGAGCTAGTCTTATTTCCATTATGTTTGTAAGCATATTTCAGTATTTGATATTAATGAAATGAAGTGTTATTTCTACTGCATCTTTGTATTTATGGTTATATCTGTAATTTGTTGTGTTCCTATTTAAATCCGGATATGTGGTATCGGAGCGGTCTGCTCTTTCTCTGTTTTTCTTTGCATGTTCCCAACGAGGTCAGGATATAGGGGGTTAGGGCTCAAACTAGTCGAACCTTTGCAAGACCAGCCTCACAAATCCCGACAGCCTCCCATGGCAGATGAAAAGAAAGATGAGGGGGTAGGAGATCCTATCAAAATCTTGCTCGAAGAAGCCCTTGAGCAACAAAGGAACGTGATGATGAACAACTTTGCACAGATCCTTCAACAGCTACCCAAGGTCAAAGCATCTACTTTCGGCAGCTACTCTGGAAGCGCCACACCCTTTAAGGTACAAGTTAACTTTGACATTCCCATATTTGAGGGTCAGATAGATGCAGAAGCTGTAGATAAATTGTTAAATCTGCTAGAAGGATATTTTTTCGTTCATGATTTTTCCAGCCGGGAAAAGATCACTTTTGCACATCTCAAAGCAACCCCCCACATCAAGGACTGGTGGGAAACCTATTGTGAGCAGAAGGATGAAAGTACGAACTCACTGTTTTCAGCTGCACCCACTTGGAACTCATTCCGAGATGCCATCAAGGAGTGGTACTACCCTGTTGGGAGCTATGAGGATAAATACATAAAGTGGACAACACTGCGACAAGGAAGGGACCAATATGTGTTGAAGTTTACCAATGTTTTTCATACCCTTCGCACGAAGTTGGGTATCAAAGATTCTGAGAAGCATTTGGTTCTCAAGTACCACGGCTGCCTGCATAAGTACATCCAAGACGAGATGGAATTCCTGGACATTTCCTCACTCAGCACGGCATACCAATATCTCATTACGATCAAGCAAAAGTTTAAACAAAAGAAGCGAGACTTTGGATCTGCGAATCTGAAGCAAGGGAAAGGTGCCCCCAAACCGCAGAACAAAGGACAAAGCCAAGGTGGGGCAGCCCAAGACAACCCGCCAAAGCCCCAAGCAAAGAACAACACCGGGAAGCCAAAGGACACAGGAAAGTGGTGTGAGTTCCATAAGAGTTCCACTCACAACACAAGTGAGTATCGGGCCAAGTAGTCACTGGTGGCCGAGCTAAAGGCTTCAGAATCAGATGCATGTTCCAACTCTAAGTCAGAACATGACAAGGGGAATGAAAAAGGGAAGCAGATTATTGATGTGGAGCCCAATGCCACCGTTGCCACCACGAAGATCCAGAAGGAGGAATCCGAAGATCCGGAGGAGGAGGAGCGCCTCTTCCACTCCCAGATGTGGGTAAAGGGTTCCCTGCTATAGTTCATTGTCGACAGCAAGAGCCAAAAGAACCTCATTTCGGCAAAGGTCGTAAAGCGGTTGGGCTTACCGACCACAGCACATCCACAACCGTACACCATCAGGTGGCTTCACCAAGGACGTGATCTTCACGTGAGCCAGCAGTGCCGCCTTCCATACAACATCAAGCCCTTCACGGATGAGGTATTATGTGATGTTGCTCCCCTTGATATTTGTGATGTATTATTAGGCCAACCATACTTATGGAAGCGACATGTTGTGTATGAGTCAAGGCCTCATGCTGTTATTGTTACTTTGGGAAATAAGTTGTACAGGACACCGAAGGTAGCACCGCCTACCGCCATCTCTTTGGTTATGGCAAAACAATGCAGTAAGCTCATTTCCAAAACCGGGAAATTTGTTTTCCTGATGATACACCCTCAGGAAAAGAAGAAGACGGTGGCCACGACCTCCAGACAGGACCCTCCGCATGACAACAATAGATGGACAAGGTCGTGGAGGAGTACGAGGACATCTTCACCTCCCTTGCAGGGTTGCCTCTGCACTGTCAGGTCAAGCACTCCATCGATCTGACCCCAAGTGCGCCATTGCCCAATGGACCAATCTATCGGCGCTCCGTTGTGGAGAACGACGAAATCAAGAGGCAAATTTAGGAGTTGCTACAGAAAGGTCACATTCATCCGAGTTCATTTCCCTGTGGGAGCCCAATCGTGTTGGTACAGAAGAAGGATGGGACTTGGAGACTCTGTATTGACTATCGAGCGCTAAACAAGATCACTGTCCGAAATAGCTACTCGATCCCACAAATTGATGACCTTCTGGACCAACTGAAGGGGGCAAAATATTTCAACAAGATTGACTTGAAATCAGGATATCACCAGGTACCAATCGAACCCTTCAATGTGTGGAAGACTACTTTCAAAGCCAAGGAGGGCCTTTTCAAATGGTTGGTTATGCCTTTTGGGTTGACGAATGCTCCTACAACCTTCATGAGGCTAATGGATGACATCTTGCGGCCATTCACCAACTCATTCATAGTGGTATACTTGGATGACATCTTGATCTTTAGCCAGAGTTGGGAAGAGC
>APFE030850689.1:172454-183656 GCA_000404065.3 Pinus taeda | reverse complement strand
TTATAATAAATATAAGAGAATTGAGTTATATAAAAATAGGACATAAAAATTTCATAAAGGAAATTAAAAGATAAAACGTTGAACCCCATGTATGGAGCGCATCAGCCAAAAGGATAAATATCTAAGGAGATATGCATGCAGGGAGGTGTCGGGAGGAGGAAGAGCGGTGGCCGTAGGCTGGAAGGCGGCCACCGTCAAGCCTGATATATAAAAACCACTGGACTGAGCCGAGAGGGGGGGGGGAACACAGAGGAGGACAGAGGGCAGAGGAAGATCGAGAACAAGAACGAGAGCTTTGATTGACCTGAGGTTCTGGGCACGGGGGCAGTAAGCTTCACAGAAGCTTGCTGGATTGGCTGGGAGGAATTGGTTTCCCAGTAATCGAATCAGCTTCAACAGGAGAACAGGAGAACAGGAGCAGACAGCAAAATCAGTCGACAGCAGTTCAGGTAGGTATTCATTATTTTTACAGTTCTTGTATTTCAGTTTTCGGTTCTTGAACTTTCAGTTTTATGGTCTTTACACCGATCATGGCGTTAACCACCGTGCTCAACTCTTGTGGGCACAAAACTTCTGATTGGCCACTTCTCTACAAAAGCGACCCAGAATTCAGCCACACATACCAGACGCTCTTGGAGGGTCAGCAAGTTCCAGATTTTCACCTCCAGGATGCCTTATTATGCCACCTGGGACACCTTTGTGTTCCTTCAAGTGAGCGTGCCAAGATGATTTGGGAAGCAATTACCGTCGGGCCGTTGGGCATTTCGGGGTCGAGAAAACGGTGGGAGTGCTGCAGAAGTATTTGTATTGGCCGAATTTTCGACAAGATGTTGGGAAGTACATCAGATCCTGCACTGCTTGTGCCATTGCCAAACTAGCCATCAAGAAGCAAGGTGTCTATACTCCGCTGCCTACCCCTAGTCGACCTTGGGAATCCATCTCCATGGATTACATGTCCAGCCTTCCTTCTACTAAGCATGGCAAAGACTGTGTTTTTGTGGTTGTCGACAGATTCTTGAAAATGGCCATTATGGTTGCCTACAAGAAGAATATCACAGCGGAAGCCACTGCT
Organism: Pinus taeda; assembly: GCA_000404065.3. Classification (NCBI taxonomy): domain Eukaryota; kingdom Viridiplantae; phylum Streptophyta; class Pinopsida; order Pinales; family Pinaceae; genus Pinus; species Pinus taeda. Next base: position 182,584 of record APFE030850689.1, on the reverse strand, counting down.
AAACTCTTCTTTGAACAAGTGTGGGTACACTTTGGGATCCCACAGTCTATCATCTCAGATCAGGACAACAAGTTCCTCAGTACATTTTGGTCCAGTCTCTGGGCGATGCTGGACACCAAGCTCACTAAGTCCGCAGATTTCCATCCCCAAACTGATGGCCAGACAGAGGTCGTCAACAGGATGATTGTACATATTCTGCACATGTACAACTCAAAGCATCCACGCACATGGGATGAGAGCCTCCCTTATGTCCAGCACAGCTATAACCGACCTCTCCACAGCTCAACTGGCCACAACCCTTTTCAGGTGGGCTTGGGATTCCAGCCACTATGTCCCATTGATGTGGCCATGCCATTTGCATCTACTCAGGCAGATTCGGCTCATGTCCAATCTGAAACCAATAAGGCAAACAAACTCATTGAGCACATACAACATATTCGCCAGCAAGTCCACAACATTCTGGAGAAATCAAATGCCAAGTACAAGCATCGACATGATCAACATCAGGTGCCACACAAGTTTCCAGTGGGCGACAAAGTCTCGTTGCGTTTGCAAAAGGAATGCCTTACTGGAGCCTATTGGAAACTCAAACCACTCTGATATGGTCCTTACACCATTACCAAGGCTGTGGGACACAATGCATTTGAGCTCAGCATTCCCCCATTCCTTGGCCTACACCCAGTGTTCAATGTGGACCGCCTTCAACCATACTTCCCACCATTGCTAAACACATCAGACATTGCAAAACAACTCACACCTACAAAGTTAAATCTAAATTGCATGGAAAAAGCCACAAATGATCAGATCATGGACACACAGATCAAGCACACTCACCAGTAGAAGATCCAACTGTATCGAGCTGTCAAAGCGGGCCAACTCCTTCACTAGGGAAAGTGGCTCACTAGGGACCAAGTTCAGCAGAAGTTTCCTCATCTCATGGAGGAACTCAACACAATGGGGACCATTGCTTCCTAAGGGGAGAGGAATGATCCACGTGGACATTGGTGGCCACCCACTAATTCCACTTGGACCCCTACCATTGTTTCTTTCAGTTTCCTTAATTGTAGCACAGTTTACTATTTTGAGTAGTTTTTCGGGCCCTAAACTTCCAGAGCCGTTTTGAGGCTCTAAACGACATTTTTTTGGCAATCTACCGCCAACGATTTTTTGATAAAATCATCTTTTTCGTTGTAGTCCTTGGAGAGATCTTTCTAACGGGGTATCATGTGTGTCAAATGGAGATAATAGACCAAGTCGCTACCCCGAGAAGTTGGTTGTCCAACTAACCCCAACGGGACCCATAACATCTTGGTGTTACATCTCCTCGAGTTAGGGTTTTGGTTGTTTAGGGTTTGTTCTTATTGTTCAATAATAAAAAGGCCCTTAAGCCTCATTGTAACACAGTTTAGAGGCATGTAGCCACCACATCTCTTCTCAGAGATAAGCTACCATTGCCCGTGCTAGTCTTATTTCCATTCTGTTTGTAAGCATATTTCAATATTTGATATTAATGAAATGAACTGTTATTTCCACTGCATCTTTGTATTTATGGTTATATCTGTAATTTGTTGCATTCCTATAAATCCAGATCAATTATGCCTTTGGAGGTCCCTACGACCTGTACATATTATTTGGCCCCTTGTGAGGTTTATTTTTACACTTGTGAGCTAGTTTGGTGGTCTTGTCACCAATAAGGGTTTTATTTGCACATTATTTTATCAGTAGAGGCTAATGTAGGCCAATAGGCTAATTCAAACTCCTTAGCAGGCCATATATTGATGTTAGATACATTCATCTGGATCATCACTTAACTTGGGACCTCTCTAATCATAGAGAACTTCACATTTTTTCCTTGGAGGATATTTTTGGAGATGGATGAATTTTGACATATGGATTTGGGCTATTTATCTTGCCTTGGAGCTTTGTCTTGTAAACGAAATGCTGGTTGGATATACTCTATAACATTGTAAGTAAATTTTGATGTTATTATTCTTGTTGTTGCATACTGCTAAAGCTAGGGTTAGTTGCTACATAATTGAAATGTGGAATTGAGCATGTTTTAGCTAATTTAATGTATTAGCCAATGTTATATGAATGAAATGTCCTAGAGATTATTTGTCTCAATAAGCTTACATCATTTTCTTTGAATTATAAATGCTTGAAGGTCACTTTTCTTTTCTTTCTCTCAACATTGGATGAAGCTGACTTTCTGGGCCTTCTTGATCAAGAAACCAAGTTCTAACTCATCATCATCCTTGACTCCATATCCCCAAGTGAATTAGGCATTGGTCCCTTAAAATGGGTGATCATTTTAACTCTCATTTTACCATTTTCTCCTTTTTCCCCAAGTCTAGCCCCATTAGGTCACCTAGGGCATCAACTTCCTGGGAATTGACCCAAGGAAAAACTTCAATCTCCTACAGGCTACTGCATTGGTGGGTCCCCTCCCTCTCCCCCAAATTTGAGGAAATTCTAACAATGGAATCTCTGAGAATCCCAAGCCCTAGATCTAGGATCGAATTTTGCCTAGGCATCCCCAAGGCTAGACTTCAACAGGATCATTTCAACCTTTCGAAGTAAATATTCTTGTTTGGTCCTTTCCTTTCACCTTGTCTAGGATAGGAACATCATTGGTTGCTATATTCCATCCCTGAACCTGGACTGGGTCCACTTTGCCCCATGTGGTCCCACTTCTCAACAAAGATTATTTTTCAGGGATCATTTGGGAATCCAAGTTTCCCTAAGGATTATAGGGATTGACAGCCACGTCTATAAGCCTATTCCTTCACCCTCAACCCTCCAATCCTCACCCTTTACCCCTAGTGGACCAAGTCCCTTGCTTAAAGAGCCAGAAAGTTCCATTCTTCATTCCATCCTTGGGAAACAGTTTCCAGGATCAATTCTCACTTGTCCATTGACATATACTTTACAAGTGATTTCCACACTACCGGGACTCCTCCCATCAGTGAAAGTCCATAAAGAGCAGGGAAACTTAGTTGTAGTGACAGTGGGCTAAGGCTCCATTGTTGCCCTTAACCTGGCAGTTGCCCTTTTAGGAACCCCTTTAGGTCCCATGTTGGTTTGAGTGGTAACAAACCTCATGCGTGTGTGTGTCTATAAATGTGTGTGTATGTTTGTGTGCAGAGTCCATACTAAACCCTACACAATCCAACTAACCTACACCTCATGGATATATATTTGTGTGTGTGTGTGTGTGTGTCATTCTAATCTTAGGAACAAATTCATGAGTTTGGTAAACTTCCCAACCATTCCACAAATTTCATCAAACTCTTTGACTATCAAAAAGTTGAACATCCTTAACTCAATATTACATTTCTAAGCACACTTGGATTGCTTCTAGGCCAAAATAAGTTGACTCATAGAGAAATAATTCAATTGTGTGTGTGCGTCATTCTAATATTAGGAACAAATTCATCAGTTTGGTCAACTCCCTGACTACTCCACAAATTTCATCAAACTCATTTACTATTAAGAAGTTTGACCATGTTTAACTCAATATTACATTTCTAAGCACACTTGGATTAGTTCTAGGCCAAAACAAGTAGACTCATATAAAAATCATTAAATTGCATTTAAACCAAGTATCAAAATGTTAGTTTTTGTAGAATCGGATGTGTTCTAGCCACGAAATTTTGTGGAGAGGCTAGAATACATGAGATCTCCAAAGCCCAAAAATTGTTTCTAGAAATTCCACCTAGAAGTGTCTCAATTAGATTATTAACCGATTTTTAGATATTTCCTAAGTCTAGACTTAGGGAATATGGTCAATTAATCAACATTAATTGAGATAAGGCATGAATCATCTAGAAACTCACACGAATCGACCCAGAAGTGATCTTAGCAATTGATTAAGTTTTAATCTTGGTCGTTGGTGCTCCAATACTGGACTATAAAAGAAAGTTGATGTGTTGATGGAGATCATTCAGTGCAGATACTCAGTTGCCCAAGCAGTTCATTTTCTCTGTTGTGGCAGCTCAGCAGAGAAGATAGAGCCAAAGGGTCAATAGCAGGTTGAAGAGGAGAGAAGTAGCATTCTGGAAGGAAGTTTTTCAGTTCCCAGAAGAGTCAAAGGAGGAAAGGCCAAAATCCTCATAGGGCCAGTGTAGGCACTGCGCAGAGGTTGACACAGGCATCTCAGCGCAGAGGCTGGGGAAGCTATTTCGGAGGCAGAAAATAGTTATGGGGTTAGAGAAAATTCTCACAATATTTTTGCCAGTATTTTTTTCAGATTAGATTTCTAGCTAGGCATCTAAATTATTGTACTCAGAATTGCGACTGAACATTAATAATAAAACCCTCACTTGCTGCATCGGTTTTCCCAAGTTGGGTTTTTCCGGGGACAATTGTCCAAAAATAACTGTGTCAAATTTATTGTGTGTCTGATAGAATTTCTCAGTTTCCAGTATTTTATTTTCCGTAGTATTGTTTATGGTGAAAATCGCAACTGTGATTTTATTCGTTATTTGTCATAGCAAATAAACTGCATAATTAATTTTTGAGTTAAAAGAATAATTTCTAGTAGTTGCAATAGATAAAATTTCACATGGTATCAGAGCTTAATTGATCAACTGAGAAGCTCAAAAACAGAGAAAGGAATTTCATTGTTTAGAGAGAGCAACAGATCGAAATTGCCAGAGAAACTGCGTAGAGCCCAGAATAGGCAGTTCGCGTTGCTAGGGCAGCAATTCAATTTTTTAGTTGAAAGGAGGCAAGAAAATCGAATTGCCTAGATTAGTGATTCTAGCAGTCAGAGGGAGCAGTTGTAACTCTGATTTTCACTGAGCAGAATCCTGGTTGGACGCAGAATATTTTTGCTGCAGGCTATAGAGCATAATCCGTATCGGGAGAAAAAGAGGAATAGCACACTAAATTTGTTCAAGTATAGCCATGGACAAAAGTAACATTCAAGGGACTTCAGATTTGTCTTCCAGATTAGAAGATGAATTTGCTTGCTTAGCAGGATCAACTTCACAGGGAGTCTGCTATATAGACAGTGGAGCTTCAGCTCACATGACTGGGGTTAGAGAATATTTCTCTAGCTACAAAGAAGAGCAGATGGATTTCCATATTACTATGGGAAACATAACGAAATGTTCCCCAGTAGGGAGAAGTACCATAGATTTCCAAGGGGAGTCAGGAGCACGCACCTGCACTTCAAATGTATTGCATGTGCCAGGATTGGGTATGATATTTACTTCGTGGGGAAGAAAGTGTATGTCAAACACCCGAGCCGGAAAAAGGTAAGACAGATTGGAGTTCGAAGTAACAAGTTGTACCGGTTACAAATCAATTCTCTAATAGCACTGATTGGCAGTAACAGTAGCAATGAGAAGGAGTTGAATGAATTATGGCACAGGAGAATGGGACATCTACATGATGGAGCACTCAGGATGCTCAAAGAAACCGTAACAGGGGTTCCTAAACTTGGAACTGAACACGATGATGTGTGCAGAGGTTGCATGCTTGGGAAGTATACTAAGGCGACATTTCAAAGAAGTGACAACAGAGTTGATGGCGTGTTAGGACTGATACACTAAGATATTTGTGGCCTAATGTCCACTAGAGCTCTCAACAGTGTCAAATATTTCGTCACCTTTATTGGTGATCATTCCAGGGAAACCTAGATCTAATTCTTGAAGACCAAGGATGAGGTATTCGATCGTTTCAAAGAGTTTAAAGCTCTCGTGGAGAATGTGACAGGGAAGAAGATCAAGGTGCTTCACTCAGATAATGGTGGAGAATATATTGATAAAGACTTCACAGATTTTTGTGCAAAGGAAGGCATCAAAAGAGAATGGACAACTCCATATAATCCACAGTAGAATGGTTTAGCGGAGAGGAAAAACAAAACCATTGTTGGAGCTACAAAGGCTATGTTATATGACCAGCATCTACCTAGATTTCTATGGGCAGAAGCATGTAACACGGAAGTGTATATTCATAACAGGACTCCTCATAGAGCATTGGGGAAGAAAACACTAGAAGGAGTCTTCAAAGGGAAGAAGCCAAAAGTCAGCCACCTCAGAATTTTTGGCAGCATTGCTTATTTTCATGTGCCAGATGATAAAAGGACCAAACTAGATCAGACTGCAGAGAAGGGGTTTTTGTTGGGTACAACGAAACCTAAGAGGCATTCAGAATCTACATTCCTAGCAGTAGGAAGATAGTAGTAAGGTAAGACTTTAAGTTCATGGAGGATCGAGCTTTCAGGAGGTCTCGTGAGATCCCTACAGGTGATCAGAATCAGTCAACATAAGCTCATTTAGTCCAGCAGCAAGGGCAGCCAGCGGGACAAGCAAGGGGACAAACACAAGAGTCAAGTACTGTGACCAGTACCAATATTACCTCAGATGCAGGAAATCTAGGGAGTTCTCATCAAATGGAGCAGCAGAGACAGGATGAGGAGCTGGAAGAACCTCCCACAACTAGTGGTCAAGCCAACAGAGAGGTTCGTCAGACACTAAGAGATTCAAAGGAGTTTATTGGAACTCCTAGGATGAGCAAGAGACAACGCAGACAGCCTAACAGGTACCAAGCATTAATAGCTCAGGTTGTAGAACCTTCCAACTTTTAGGAGGCCGCACAACATCAAGTGTGGATAGATGCCATGGTAGAAGAGTATAGCTCTATCATGACGAATGATGTTTGGGAGGTAGTGCTCAGGCCAGAAGACATATCAGTTGTAGGTTCGAGATGGATCTATAAGATCAAATATGCGGCAGAAAGCAATGTGGAAAAGTACAAGGCTAGGTTCGTGGCAAAGGGGTATGCACAAAAGGAAGGGAAAGATTATGAGGAAACCTTCAACCCAGTTTCCATATACACTTCTATCCGGTCAGTTATATCTCTAGCAGCTCAGATGGGATGGCAGATTCACTAAATGGACGTGAAGACAACGTTCTTGAACGAAGTGATAGAGGAGGAAGTGTGCATAGAACAATCAAAGGGTTTTGAGACTCAGGAGAGGTGCACACATGTGTGCAAATTCAAGAAGGTTCTATACAGGCTCAAGCAAGCTCCCAAGGCATGGTATGGTAGAATTGATACCTACTAGCAGCAAATGGGGTTCGTCATGAGTGACGCAGATCCCAACATTCACTATTTGATAGTAGAGGATGAGCCCCTCATTCTAGTTTTGTATGTGGATGATCTATTCTTGATAGGATTATTAGGGCTCATAGAGGATTGCAAGAGGAACCTGGAAGCACAGTTTGACATGAAATATTTGGGGTTGATGCACTATTTCCTAGGATTGGAGGTGTGGCAAAAGGATGGGGAGATCTTACTTAGGCAAGGAAGATACGCTATAGATATTCTGAAGAGGTTTACAATGCAAGATTGCAAACCCATGTCTACACTCATGATTACCAACTAGAAGAAGATAAATGCATCAGATGACAAGGAAGTCGACCCCACCTTGTATAGACAGCGCATTGGGTCTCTCATGTAAGTGGCCAACACTAGGACAAATATTTGCTTTGTAGTCAATACGCTTAGTCAATTCATGGTGGAAACGAAAAGGGTACATTGGGCAGCAGGGAGAAATATTTTGAGGTACATTCGCGGCACAATCGAGTATGGGTTGAAATATACACGAGAGGATGACATCAAACTTTGTGGGTACACTAATGCAGATTGCGCAGGCAGTTCAATGGACAGGAAAAGTACCTTTGGGTACTACTTCAGTGTTGGATCAGGGATGGTTTCTTGGTGTAGTAGGAAGTAGAAATCAGTAGCACTGAGCTCTGCATAAGCAGAGTATATGGAAGCCAACATAGCTACATGCAAAGCTATATGGCTTTAGAAGCTACTAGTAAGCTTGTTCAGGCAGAGGATGGAGGCGACCAGTGTCTATTGTGATAATCAAAGTTGCATAAAGCTCTTTGAGAATCTAGTATTTCATGACAGGTCTAAGCACATTGATATTCGATGTCACTTCATCAAAGATTGTGTACAGCGAGGAGCAGTCCAGCTACAGTAGGTTCCCACAGAAGAGCGGGTTGCAGATATACTCACGAAAGCTCTAGGGAGAGCTAAGTTCATTTATTTCAGAGAACAAATGGGTATGGTGGAGAACCCATTTCAATAGCATGGATAGGCTATTTTGATGTTGCAGATGTTGCAGTTGCAGCAGCAACATATGAGAGGGATTTGCAACGCAGATGAAGTGTTGGCAGCGGTATGGCAGGGTCAGCAACATCACAAATGCAACATATATCAGAGTTGCACAGTAGTTGGTGAGCAACAGCAGCCAAACATCAGCAGCGTAACAGGAGATGATATAAAGATAGAGTGTTGCTACAAGAAGCAGCGACGCTAGAACACATTCCTCGCTAAGAGGGAGTGTTAGATTTTGCAGCATCAGATGTGTTCTAGAATACATGAGATCTCCAAAACCCAGAATCGTTTCTAGAAATTCCACCTAGAAGTGTTTCAATTAGATTATTAACCAATTTTAAAATATTTCCTAAGTCTAAAGTTAGGAAATATGGTTAATTAATCAGTATTAATTGAGATAAGGCGTGAATCGTCTATAAACTCACACAGATCAACCCAAAAATGGTCCTAGCCATTGCTTAAGTTTTAATCTTGATCGTTGGTGTTCCAATAGTGGATTATAAAAGAAAGTTGATGTGGTGATGGAGATCATCTTGTGCAGATACTCAATTGCCCAGGTAGTTCGATTTTCTCTGTAGCAGCAGCTCACTAGAGAAGATGGAGCCAGAGGGTGAATAGCAGGTGGAAGAGGAGAGAAGTAGCATTCCGAGAGGAAGTTTTTCAGTTCCTGGAAGAGTCGAAGGAGGAAAGGCTGAAATCCTCATAGGGCCAGCGTAGGCACTACGCAAAGGTTGACGCAAGCATCTTAGCGCAAACGCTGGAGAAGCTATTTCGGAGGCAGCAAATCACTGTGGGGTGAGAGAAAATTCTCACAATATTTTTTCCATTATTTTCTTCAAATTAGATTGCCAGTTGGCCATCTAAATTATTTTACTCAGAATTGCGACTAAACATTAATAATAAAACCCTTATCTACTGCAATGGTTTTCCCAAGTTGGGTTTTTCCGAGGACAATTGTCCAAAAATCACTGTCAAATTTATTGTGTGCTAGAATTTCTTAGTTTTCAGTATTTTATTTTCCGCGGTATTTTTATGGTGAAAATTGTAGTTGTGATTTTATTCGTTATTTATCGTAGCAAATAAACTGCATAATTAATTTTGAGTTAGAAGAATAATTTCTAGTAGCTGCAATAAATAAAATTTCACACAAAATTCAAATAGAGTATATTTGATAGAGAAGAAGTTTGTGTGTTCAACAACCACCAAATTCAAGCTTTGCAAAGTATCATCACCAAGTAGGAAATTTCGAATAGAATATGATTAATAAAGAAGCAGCTTGTCTGATCAAGAACAACCAAATTCAAGGCCTCGAAAATCGTCAAAATTAAGGCAACGAAGTTGCATGGAAACAGATTTGGATTTGGATTTGGACATGGATCTATCAATATTTTTGAAAATTAGGATCTAGCTATGAGAAATGTATATAAAAAAGATGCAACTTTTGATAAATTAATTCAAATATTAAAAAATTCAAAACTTGAACTCAAAACATAGAAACACCAGATCTCTAGGTATATTTTGCTTCAAATCGTTTGTAGATTCTTGCAACTACTATGAAAGACCTAGATTTCTGTGTTTTAGAATGGTGTAAAGGGTTATTTTGTAGACAAAAGTCAGGGTTTTATGGCCTTAAACTTTCACTGTTTTATTTTTTAATGTAATTTTTCCAAAAATGGCATTTTTATAAGATCAACTAATGCAATGTTTGTTGAGCAAATCCTTTGGCACTTCTAACAAAAAGCATATCCTAAGTAGACCAAGATCTAGATATGCAGAAACGGAGATCTTACATTGTTCCTAAGAACACCTGATACAATATTAAAGACCCTCGATACAGCTGTCCCATATTTCTTGTGTTTTTCTTGATTTGCTGATTTGCCTTTTACCAATGTTCCACAAGACTCTGGGATGGGGGGACACGGGTGAGGGGGATATGTGGGAGTACCCTCAAATTTTAGAGAAATTTAGGGGGGATGGGGAGTACTCTTAAA
>APFE030850689.1:157916-171773 GCA_000404065.3 Pinus taeda | reverse complement strand
ATATATATATTCAATAATGAAAGCATAAATATATTTATTGATCCATACATAATTGAATTAAATAAAGAAATATGTTGATCCATATTCACCATTGATACTAGTACATACATCATTCATCCATACACCACGAAATGTTAGATTTCCTTAAAACCCAACAACTGATTTGCAATTTCAAAAACCTTTACTTTCAAGAATTCCATTCGAATATCATCAAACAGTCATACTCATCTAAATAATGAAATACATTGATCCATATTCATCATTCATCATTCTAGAATCTACATTGATTTAAAAATGAAATTTATTATTCATCATTCTAGAATGTAAATGGATTTAAAATTTAAATTCATCATTTATCATTGTAGATTATAATTAGTACTAAGCAAAATAGACTATATTATATACCAATGTTATCATAACCGAATTGGTGATTGAGTCAGAAAACCCTCTGAACTAAGAATCGGTCGGAACCGGACTAGAACCAATAAAAATACAGACCAAAAACACCTAAAATATTCATATTTTAAATAAAACAATATATATTCATGTGCATCCATGTGAATCCAAATCATTTATACACAAATAAGCAAAAGGTCTCATTTATATAGCATGTAAGGGTGCATATAACCAAAATAACACCGAGTGCAATCCATTTCTAAATCAAAAATACATCAACACTTTGGAGGCTAGGTGGCCTCTAGCATCCAAAAAAAAATCATGCTGCAACAAATGCCTACATATCATCAAAACCATTACCTATATTGGGATTTTTGTCATCAATATCACCCGCTAAGCATTAAAATAAGATAGAAAAAACGTACCATGTCGAGTCAAGATTTTGTTTGAGTGATGGGTACATTTTTAGTAGTTCATGATAGAGGAGTTCTACAACCAATGTCACTAACATCAAGGTACATAAAGGGTTTGGTGCTCTTGATTAAATACTAGTTCCATACCCTTATACATGACAAAATCCGATGGAAACATTGAAATCCCCTCAATCCTGAAATCCTGAAAAAACTGTTAAGTCTGCAAGATTTTGAGTTTCTCCATATGAAATCCAATGAGGTCAGAACCACTCTCAAACATTCTGAGTCATTTCATCATAATGTTAAAAATTTAAGAAAAATGATGAAAATAAAAGAGAAAGGAAAATGTCACTTTTACTTTAAGAATTTAACATAACCATGAATTGCATAGCAATAATAGGGCCATAGGCTTGAATATTAGGCTTCCCCACACAAAAATTCTTGAAACTCATAAGGGGTGCTTCTAGGCGTCCACATTTTGAGGGGGTGTACTCAGAAGCACCCATTTTGGGGAGACGCATCCCCAATAATGGAAAAACATTTCCCCCGTGTCTCCCCAAAATGGGGATGTGGGGAAACATTTCCCTAGGCGTCCCCCCATCCCAAGCGTGTGGGAAGCGTGGGGTGTGTGCACCCCACCCTGGGGGACACGTCCCCGTGGAACACTTGCTTTTATGCTTATTTTGTAGTGTTATGTGAATAAATGGAACGTCAAATCTAATATTACATGCATGTAAATAAAACGGCCATAATGCAAGGAATATACTTAAAGAAAGTCTGCTACAACAACAATTTCATATCTGAATTTTGTATTCATCAAATAAATTAGGAACATTCCTGGAAGTACATTCTTGCTCATTTAATTGAAGTTTGAAGTTGCCTAGATAATCTGGACACTTCCACTGTTCATCCAACCCTTAGATTGTTGTCAATGCATTTACATCAGCTCCATTCTTCATTTGGTATGTTTTAAGTGACTGTAGGAGAACAACTTTACCATTCTATGACTAAGACATTATCTACAAAATGGACTCCCTTCTTTTCATTCCCAGATGTGTGCAACCCTCTAATTCACTTCACATAGTCTAATTGCAGTCCTCTCTAGCAGCTGCATGCTTTGGTAATGAAGTTTGACTCCACAAATCATAGATTTACCACAACAATCAATTTGATTCACTTCAACAAGCACCTAGCAAAGTTATGAACACTATATCATGGAGATGTAATAGATGTGGCCAAGTTTGATGGCAGTGCGACCCAATCAATAACTGGATTGTTGTCCCTCAACCATAATAATGCCCAACTCTCTTAAGGATAAGTCTAGAATGGCTAAAGAGTGTGCCCAACTGATAAATAATACCCAAACTCCAAGGAAATGTGAGCTGCAAATCATTTACTAACCACAAATTTAAGAAAGTGCACCCAGCATGAGTAGATAATGCGCCCAATAGCGATGGAAATCCCCACAAATCGAAAATGTGTATAGTCAAAGGATACATGTGCTCAAGCTAGAGGAAATTGCTCCCAGACCAATGGAAACACTCCAGGTGTGATATAGAATGACTCTTTTCAATGAGAAAGACATCCCACATTGATCTACGATCTCATACCATAGATTCGACCCAGCTATGTGGAGAATCACACCCAGAATGTTGAAAAGAATGCACCAAAGTAAGAAATGAATGCCCATAAAGGAATGCTAGTGCCCAAATTTCGAATGGGCCTATAAACCTTCAATCGGCTCCAATATATCTTCCAGATCCCTACAATAAACTTTTTCTCAACCTGCAATGAAGATCTATGGAAAGATATGTTGATCTTTCCCTTCCACAATCCACTAGGGTGGATCTTTCACCACCAAAGTGTTAGTTTGTGTAGCTTGGATAGGTGTTCTAGTCTCATGTGGTCTCTCTGAGGCTAGAAACACAGATGGATTAATTATATCCAATACCCAGAAAATGTTTCTAAGGAAAATTGTCTTAATTAGACTTAATTACCCAGTGTAATTATTTTCCTAAGTCTAACTTAGGAAAAGTGGTTAAGTTATCAAGATTAATTGAAACGAGTCAATTTTCGTCTAGTGACTTCTAGTAAAGTCATTTGATGGGGTCAAGATAATATTAGCCATAAATTGAGATTAGATCGTGGTTGTTGATTGCTCAACGAGATATTATAAGAGGAAATCGATGGGCATTTGGAGAACACATTTGTGTGACACCAATAGTGAGGTTTTAGCAAGAGAAATTGACGAGAGAAATTTCGAAGAAATTCTTCACAGAGATTCCAGTTTTTTGAGAGGAGGAGGTTGAATTATTCTACAAGACGGAGGCCAATTCAGCCAGTGTGAATTTCCAATTTACCTAGTGCAAGTTGTTGGAGCTACAAATCGATTTCTAGTTGTCGAAGCCAATTACCAAAGGAAGTGTGAGTAGCTTTAGTGCATTGTTGGAGGTAGTGTATTTGTCGGAACAATTTTATGGAGGCTATGTGAGTTCCAAAAGGAGGTCGTGAACATTATCAGTCTACCAGTGAAAATTGCTAGAGAAGGTGTGAATTGCACAGAGAAGGATGAATTGGTTTGCAGAAGGAAATCATGGATTTCCAGTTTGATATTGCCAGTAGAAGTGACGGAAAAATATTGTCAGAGCTTTACCAGTGTCAGGCAAGTAGTTGATGTAATCCTTGATTTGCTGAAGAATTAATAATATAAACCCTCATCAGAATTGGTTTACCCCACACTATGGTTTTGCAAGGGACAATTTGTGCAAAAATATCAGTCCATTATTTTGTTTGTTATATTTTCTCAGTTCCTATGATTTAATTTTTGGTCAAATAGAAGTAGTGTTTTATTCAGTATTTGCCACATATAATTTTCCTAAGACAAATAATCTATTTTATGGATAGGTGAATAATAACTAGTATATACAACAGTGTTAAAATTTCACATGGTATTAGAGCAGATATGAGGGCAGAAGAAGCTCAACGCAGGAACAGGAAGAGAAAAGAAAGGGTTTATAAAACCCAGTTCAACTTCTTCAGATTTATTTGGTTTTCGATATTTTCTGAGGTTTTTCAGAGATGACCTCATCAAGATTGAGAGATCCAGACAGATTGGATGAAGCCTCAAATTTTGCTGTCTGGAAAGCCATAACTTCCTTGTTTGAGAGAATGGTCTCAAGGAGGATGCGACCAGTGTGATTGTCATATCGGAAGATCCAACGCAGCTCACAACATACAAGAAGGAAGATGCCAAAGCGAGGAGGATAATACTTGATGGTGTTAAGGATCATATAGTTCCACATATGGTAGATTTAGATATAACAAAGTAGATGTGGGATGCCATTATGAAGGTGTTCCAAGATGCTACCATGAACAGGAAGTTGATTCTCAAAGAGAAGCTGAGAACACCAACATGAATAAGGGTGAATACATTGCTAGCTACCTCACCAGGATTAGACTTGTTGTTACATGTCAATTTGCCGCCATGACACTTGATCAATTTATGGGTCTTTTTACCATTCGTGAACATGTTTGAACCAGCTCCCTCAAAAGTCACACAACCCAAAATATCTTGAAGTAGATGAGGAATTTGGGGAAAATAGTTGTCACACCTTGTTAAGTTCCACCTGCGCTGATTTTCTAGAGTTTCCCACGCATTCGTTGGAATTAACTCTGAGAACAACACAGAGATGCACTATGTATGCCCCTATAAACCTGCACAAGTGAATTCAAGAAAGTAAAAATAAAAAGTACATTCTAGAAACATATTTGATTGAAGATTTCCCAACTAAAAGCTTCCACGTGATGACTATTCGAACTATAACCCTCAGACGATGTATCTTAATCCTTTTTCTCATGGAAACCTAATCCCTCAATTAAGGAGTCTCCTCCTCCTCTTTTGGATCTAAAACTTCTTCCTCTTGGCCTATAAAATGACTAGAGGATACAGGGGTTGAGGAGGAGAGAACTCAGAGAAGATAAACTTATGTTGTTAGTTTGAGATTGGAAAGCTTGTTATCTAAGGAGGAGATTGAAGGTATTTCAGAGGGACCTCACAACATCAAGGCGAAGGTTGTAAGGATCCTCTTAATCTTTGATTAATACAAATGAACACTTTCTCCCATTGATTTGTCTTATTGGAATGGTAAATGGTTTATAATTGTTTATAATGTTTACTAAGGCAAATTCAATTCCTAATTTCCTTGATCATTAGGTTAAGTTGTTTGGATTATTATATCGCATGTGCTTTTGATCCTTTTATAGTCAATGTTTGCAAGCCTTATCAAGCATTAAGGCGCTGCATCGAATCACAAGAAGGGATCTTCATCGAGCATTTCGTGAAATAGGTAAGAGGCTCATCCATTAGCTTTAATTCTTATAGTTCAAACAAGTTCAACTTAGGGAAAGGGCCAGTTCAATTGTCTTGCTTGTTTCTAGTTTCCCTCAAGGATCTAGGGGGATCACTCTTGTCCACAAAAGGGATTTGTCCAGTGTAACAAATTGGCGTCTCCGCTGGGGAATGTCTCTATTCTCGTCTTTTTTCTTAGTTTTGCTTTCTGATTCTTCTGATCTATCTCGACATGAGTCTTTATAAATTAATGACCTTTCAGATTTGTGTGGTTGATTCTTTGAATTTTTATTTTTTTCTTGAGTTTTTTACCCCTACATTGTTTTCATTCGCTTGCAAAGTGCAATTCTTCACTAGTTTAGTCTTAGCAACCTGGCGCATATCTGTTTTGTACTGTTTACCGGCACAGGCCGTGAGAATTTTTGAAAATTTGGCTTTTGATTCAACCTAGGCCTGAGTTTGTTTTTCTGGAAGTGTCATTACCTTTGTTTAGACTGTGTTATGTCTCTTCTGAACTCATTTGAGTGCTTTGTTAATTTTTTTGAGAATTAAATCTCTTTGAAGAAAATACTTAGGGTTGTGCCTAGTTGATTTGTTGATTGATCAAAACAAGATAGGCTGTCCTTCTGTTTATGATATTCTTATTTTGTTCTATCAAATGCACCAGTTAGCCTTAATTTTTCGTTTATTTGTGGTCAAACTCATTTTGAATTGCAAATTAGGGTTTCTTGAGATCTAGTGTTCTTGTGAAGGAATTGTGGTCATTTTTGCTTGAGAAAGGAAATTGTTGCTTTCAATCTTGGAAATTTCTCACAATTACACTGTTATTATCATTAAATCAAAGCATTCATAGGGAAAATGTGTTTTATCCAACTCTCTTGATTGACTTTTTTGTGCTTGAAAGTTTTGAGTGATAAAAGATAAAGAGTATTTTGGCTTAGTTGACATTTAGGGAAATCTGGAATTTGGTTTGTTTCCTGCATTTTCATTACATTAAAGTGAAATTGTTTGTTTTAGAAAAATTGGAAAAGTTGTGAGTTTTGCATTTCATTTCGGAAAAATCAAAGAAACTCTTTCTTTCCTCTAAATAGGATTTCATCGAATTTGAGAGTTGCTATTGCATTTTTGAGTGCATTAAGATTTCGAGTGGTGTCAACATCATAAGTTTTACCTTCATTACCTATTGAGTAAAGAACATCTTAATAATACAGCGTTAATTAAAATTCATCTAGAATTTTACATTTTTTAGGGCTCTTACCACCTACAATAGCTTAAGTATAGGGCTTTGGAATAGGGAAGGAAGTAAACTTTCCAAAGCTACACACGAACAATAGAATCTTGAGTTAGGGAGAGAAAATCCAATTATTTCCGTTTTGCTCTAGGAATATCTTCTTGTACATGAGTTAAGCACAAGATCGTGTCGAATCTGGTGAAGTGATCGTACCCACTTCATCGGTCTAGATATAGTGATTTGCACATATTACAACGATACCAAACGATACTTGGGGTCACTTGAAAGTAAACCTCCAATTGATCATGTGGAGGAGCCTTCAAGGGGATTGAACGTGTTACTCTGCCCTTGCATGTACGTCCGATCTGCGACTGTCCCCCCAGGTAAGATTGTTATATTTGGTGAATGTAGTGACTTTAATCCTAGGGCTCTACCTAAGGTGACGATAGAGGGAAGGTCCTGTTGTACTTGGAATAGATGTTGACTAGACTCACTTGGACTTTTTGGAGGGTAATCTTTGCTCGCAATGGTTTATAGCAGAGTTACTTGCACCCGACTGTTTCATTAAGAAGGTTGTTAGGATAATTGGTTCTAAATGCTCATTTCTATAAAGCTTTTCACCTTGATCACTGCAACGTTGGATTTCATCACCAACTAGTAATTATTGATCTTTGTGAAGACTCAATTTGTATGGTTTGAACTCCTAGATTTTTAGCGTGTGTTACTTTCTGCTTTGTTCTTTTTACTTTTTAGAGACTTTACGTGTAATTTAGATATTGTGTAATTAATTGAAAAATTTTCATTGTGGCAGAATTACCAAGACAATCACGTAGGATAATCGGGGACCCCCCTAAGTATACTCGGTACTGACTCAGTTAGAAAAGATAAAAGCCGAAAAATCTAAATCATTGGGATCTGGAATTGTTGTAGAAACTGAAACTTCTACTATTATAGACTCTGATGTAAAAGGAATTGAAGTTAATCAACTGGCAATATCTACCATTTTAGGCCTTGAAGTGACAGAAACTGAATTTGATCAAACTCAGAAATTAACATCACACTCAGAAGGAGTTGATTTACAAATTACTGAACTCATTCAAACTAAATCAAATACTGGAGACTTTTCAGATACAAATCCCATTTCTGAACCAGATATTGACGAACTTGAGTCTGATATTTCTGAACTTGATACTTATACGCCTGCTATAGTGCATATTCCAAATCCTCCACATTCACCTCGTGTGAAACTTATTATTATTGATAGTCTCCCTCCTGGTCTCATTAGCATTAAAGAACTTGTTTCAAACAAAGAGGAAGAACCAATAGTTTCTACCAGTGTACCGTAAGATATCTCAGAGCTTTTGTTTAGATCTCTTCACCCTGACTCTTGGTATTTCACACCCTTGAACTTTTTAGGACAAGGGATTCCGTGAAACTCCTTACTCTACCGTACCAAGTTTTGACTGGTCTATAATGGCTTCTAGAGGTACCTCATCACACACATCTATGTTTTCTACTTCTCTGGAGTCAACATTGTATGGTGGTTTTCTACCACCTGGATATCACTCTCTTGTTGGAGCTTATTCAGGAGATTCTTCCTCGAATTCATCTTCAAACATGTCAACTGGTGTAATTAATCCTACCAATGAAGGTTTGACATCTGAACAATTTATCAATATGATTTTCGGTAACTTTGGTAATCCTCAAATCAACCCAACAGGTGGTTATTACCCGTTTTGGGGGCAACCATCGTATCCTCCACCCAGAGGACAACCTTTAGGTGGATCTTACCCTACAGCTGGGGGGCAACCCCCTGTCAGAAATTATCTTAATTATGCTCAAATGCCTCAAACCAGTTTTGGTCAACCTGTTATGTCGTAACCTGTCGTTGGAATGCCTTACCCTGGAATGAATACAATCTAGAACCCTTCATTAAATCAACAGTCGATTCCAGTTGCTTCTCAAGTGCCCGTTTATCAACCTGTTCAACCTACTGGACAACCTATACAACACATACCTTTTCAAGGTATGCCTTTTCAAGTCCAACCAAATGTCCAGGTTAACCCATCGAAACCTACCCAACAACCACTTCAGCACCCTGTCCTAGGTACTCCTCAAATCTTGGTACAGTCTGTTGTACCAACCACTATTCAAAACCCAGGTTCAGGTTCGCCTCAAACTCCCATTCCAGGAGTATCGCAGGTAGCTGTCCCACTTGTTCAGTCTTTACCTCAGGTATCTGGTGTTCAATCTATTCCTACAATTCCGTCCATGCGCCAAATACATATTGTACAGCCTAACATCCCATATTTGCAAGTGTTTTTTCAAGGGAAACCTTTCCAAGGTCAACCCCAGCATCCGTTTGTCCAAGGTCCACCTTTTCAAGCTCAAATTCTCCAAGGTCAACCTTTGCAAAATCAACCCTTTCAAGTACATTCCATTCAAGGTCAAATGGGTCAGAGTCTCCTGTTTCAGAATCAACCATACCCAAGTCATACATTTCAAGTACCTATGTAGCTGCAATACGGTATGGCTCATCCTGGATATCTAAGAGGTATGCAGACTCCAACTACGCAGGCTATTCCAGGATATCCTGGGTATCTTCCTGTTGGTACAAGACTCATCCCTTAGGGTTATCAGTATCCATCTCAGGATCCTAACCGCCAGTTGCCCTTCATTGCAACTTTGGATTTGCTTGACCTCTCTCGGTTAACTAATGATACTCTTCATTATTTACCATTTTGGCCAGCCATTGCTACTAATTTGCCCAGTGATATTCCTAAATTTGAAGGTAAGTCGAGCGAAGATCCAACAAACCATGTTATGACCTATCATCTTTGGTTCTCGTCCAACTCAATAATCGACGATTCTATTAGATTACGATTTTTTCAACAAACCTTAACTGGTTCAACAGCCAAATGGTATGTAGAATTACCATACGCTTCCTTCAGTACATTTAATGCCCTCACTACAGCTTTTTTGACACATTTTCAGTTGCCCATTCAATATGATAATGGAACCGAACTTTTAACTTCTTTAAAGCAGTCAACATCAACCCATATCTTAGATCACATTCATGAATGTAGATGAAGACATCACCTAGTTAAAGTTTACATTCCAAACCAGATTTTGGTTGAATGGTTCATAAAATCTCTTTTACCAACAGTCACTGAAGATGTGGCCAAAGGAGGTGTTGTAACTGAGGAGCAAGTAATTGTTCGTGCTCAATACCTTGATCTTGTTTATACTCACTTTGGTACTTTGTATGAAAAGATCCCAGATTTACCTCGCCTTGGTCAAGTTAATCCAACCCTTACAGGATCACATGCCACGGATGGCATGATTGCTTCTGTGAGCCAAAAATCTAAGAATAAAAACAAAAATTCTAAGAAAACTCAAATTTCGGCTCTATCTGATTCACCTGAAGAAGATCCTTCTCCCGAAATTACTTCAGAAATTAATGTTGTAGAGACATCTACCGGAAAGGGTAAGCAAACCAGAAATAAGAAAAAGGGAAAAGGGAAAGGTAAACAAGGCACTCGTTCTAAGGAGAAATCAAACAAGAATGAACCATCTGATGAAAGGAAGAAACCTTGTTATCCTTGCCTAATTTGTGATCAAGATCATTACACCAAGGAGTGCCCACATCGAGTTGCAGTTTCTAAATTTTTCAAAGGTTCACGCACTCCCGTTGTTTTTAAGGACCCCTTACCTCCCCAAGACAGCAAAATGGTTTCTCATGACCCATCCTCCTCATCCGCATTGACAGATATCATGATGATGTCTTCCAAAGTTATGGTAGAAATGAGATCCAAAGATTACACATCAAAGAGTCTTGTCGAAGATGGAGATGACTCCAGTCCAGCTGGTCAAACTTCAACATCTACTCCTTCTTTTGAACCATTGCATATTGAAAAACCAAACCCTGATATGATAATCCGTCCGCCTCCTAAGGGTATACTTCAAAAGTCAGCCTTTAACCCTCATGCTAGGGTTGCTCAGAACTATAACATCGTCGAAGATTTGGCTATGTCGCCTTCGGCAATGTCGGCTCCTAAAGTGTTGCTAACTTGTCCAGCGCAAAGGAAGTTATTATTATCAGCCATAGGAGTAGTAGATCCTCATGACTCCAATTTGATTGTTTTCAATCTCGAAAATCATGTCCCGTGTCTCCCGCACCAACTGGATTTTCAAATACCAGTTCATGTCAAAACTCGATGAGTTTTTCGAACAATGATTGACGAAGGAGCATTGACATGTATTATGTCAATTGCCTATTGGAAAGCTTTAGGTTCTCCAACAATCAATCAATCTCCCACAACTTTGAAAGCCTTTGATGAAAAGGTTTTCATCCTTATGGTCTTTTAAATGATTTGCCAATTGAATTAGAGGGTAAAACGATTGCAATAGATGTTGAGGTTGTTGATGCTCAACTTGACTATAACCTTTTGCTTGGTCGGAGCTAGACTTATGCCATGTCGGCAGTAGTCTCATCATATTTTAGGATGATCATGTTTCTTCACAAAGGAATAATTGTGAAGGTAGACCAATTATCCTACTATATCTCAAACCCTAATTCCACTAGTAGTGTGCCTTTTGTTGGAAAATCAACGACTCCATATGAAGAAGTTGGTGTTGGTCTTCTCAAAGGCTCATCTTTGATGGGAAATTTCCCATTTACTTCACCCAATTTCCCTCATAATGATGCCCAGATTAATATGATTACATCAAGTACTTTCAAATCGGGAGATCCATGGAAAGTACCTTCAGAGTCAGAAATTGTCTTATATGGCAGTGAGATGCCTCGTAGCCCCTTTGAGTTAGCTTATGAGGCAATTTAGTCCTTTTCCAACTCATCAAATCAAATGAATACAATTATTGATGAATATTCTCATTTGTCACACTTGGAACCAATCTCTATGCCTGATCCTTTTAACACAAATTTATTAACTAATGAAGGGATTATGGAAGTTATGACCTTGGACAAAATGCCATGGAATGATACTCATCATCGTTCAAACTTCTTGCAATCCTTCGACAAAATTGAGAATAATTTCTCATCTATGTTTTTATTTGAGACTCTTAGTGATCCTCAATGTCCAATATCTACCCTTTCTTCCAATTTTGAACGGAATTTAGGGAACATATCGGCAATCATACCCATAGATATCTCAGTGAAACCTGGGATAACTGAAAATATTCATATAGGAGCTTCTTGTTCTTTAGAAGAGATTCAAAATTACAAAGCCCTATTTCAGAAATTTCGCGACATCTTTGCCTGTTCATATGAAGAAATGCCAGGAATCGACCCTAGCATAGTTGTACATGAAATAAAAACTTATCTGGATGCTAAGCCCGTTAGACAACGATTACATCTTATACATCCATGAAAAGTTGCTGCTATCAAAAGTGAGGTTGAAAAATTGTTGAAAGCAAGATTCATTTACCCTATCCCTTTGACTGATTGGGTATCAAACATTGTACCCATTAATAAAAAACAAGGAATTATTCGAATATGTGTTGATTACATAGATATTAATAAAGCTTGTGCTAAAGACAATTATCCAACTCCATATATCGAC
Source organism: Pinus taeda (assembly GCA_000404065.3). Taxonomy (NCBI): domain Eukaryota; kingdom Viridiplantae; phylum Streptophyta; class Pinopsida; order Pinales; family Pinaceae; genus Pinus; species Pinus taeda. Next base: position 159,803 of record APFE030850689.1, on the reverse strand, counting down.
CAAATTGTCGATAATTGTGCCAGGAATGAAATTTTTTCATTCATGGATGTATTTTCTAGCTACAACCAGATAAACATACTCCCTGCTGATCAGTACAAAACCGCGTTTATATGCCCATGGGGAACTTTTGCTTATCGCAAACTCCTATTTGGCCTGAAAAATGTTGGCGCAACTTTTCAGCAAGCAATGTCTTATGCATTCCATGATATCAAGCATATTGTTCAGCCCTATTTAGATGACCTAGCGGCTCATTCAATGAAAAGGCAGGATCACCCATTGCACTTAAAAGCAATTTTCATTAGGTGCAAGCATTATAATATTCGCTTGAATCCGCACAAATGTGTCTTTGTGTGCAATTAGGTCGGCTTCTAGGTTACATCATTTCGAAAGAAGGCATTCGTGTTGACCCCCTCAAGGTGGAGGCGATTCTGAATTTGCCTGCTCCTTCTAGCCTTACTCAGCTCCAAAGTTTGCAAGGGAAAGCAAACTTTTTGTGTAGATTCATCCACAATTATGCCGAACTAACCCAGGATTTTACTCGACTGTTGAAAAAGGGCATTCCGATTTTTTGGGATGAGCTTGTTGATAAAGATTTTGATGCATTAAAACATGCACCGACCAATGCACCATTACTGCATCCACCTGATTATCAGCAAGATTACTTTTTGTACTTAGCCGCATCCAATGCCACTATTGGCATGGTGTTAGTCCAAGAGGATGATTCTAGCACCGAACATGTGATTTATTATTTGAGTAGAAGTCTCACTAAAACCGAGATTAAATACGCACATGTGGAGAAGCTAGCCTTGGCAGCTGTACAAGTTGTCCAACGATTCTGTCACTATATACTTCTCTGAAACACAACTATTATTTCAGATTGCATCCCTATGATGTATATTATCACTAAACAATTGATAGGGGACAAATATTCCAAGTGGATAGTTATCTTACAAGAGTTTGATTTGCAATTTGAAAAATCTAAATCAAAGAAATCTTTGATTTTTGCCGAACTATTGTGTGACTTTCCTCATACTGATATAGAAACTATAGCAGAAGATTCTTTTGCTGACAAATCTCTCTTTTTTATTAGTACGTCAGATCCATGGTATGGAGATATCATTATAGATTTCCAAACACAAACTTCTAGGCCCGAGTTATCTAAAACTGATCGTCATCAAATCTGATACCAATCCCAACAATACAATATTATTGGTGACACTCTTTACCGTCACGGTATCGATTCTATATTCCGACGTTGTTTGACTCTTCAAGAAGTCGAGAAAACATTAAATGACTGCCACTCTGGAGCATGTTGTGGTCATATGTCTGAGTATGCTATTGCCCGAAAGATATTACGTGTTGGTTATTTTTGGCCTTCAATGTTTAAAGATTACATTACTACATTCCGCAAATGCCATAATTGCCAAATCTACAATCGCAACATGCGAGCACCTCCAACTCCTCTTCACCCTATTATAGTTGTCGATCCTTTTGCCAAATGGGGCATTGATTTTGTCACGTGTTAAAATTGGCAACTAGGGCCAAACTCCATGTGGGTCACCTTATTCATGGCTGATAATATTTTTCCTAGATTCCTCTCGTCGAAAGGTGTAGGATTAATCTAAAGATCATCCGATTCCGATAAGTATTTATGGAGATATGAATTTATTTTGATTATTGACAAATTATCAAAGTCAGCGAGCAACTTATGTAGGCTCAGACGCCCAACAGACACATCTATTCACCTTCAACGTTTGGATATAAATACAGGATGGGTCCTCCTGTAATATTCCTAATTAGCCATGGCTAATTGGAATATTCGATTTTGCTCAATTTTGCCTTCTATAGTTATTTGTAAATAAAAAGGTGAGGGAAAGGGGACATAAC
>APFE030850689.1:132913-157825 GCA_000404065.3 Pinus taeda | reverse complement strand
TTTAGAATAAAAGTCACTTCCTAGTAGCACAACGTTGTGACTTAAAGGGGAGCCAAGGGGGCCAAAGGACCATGCAGAGATGGGGCCCACGCAGACACTTGGAGGGACTGCGCAGATGGGAAAAGGAACACGTGGCAAGAGGAGATTATGTTGGAGGTGAGCCTTGGGATTGAGAGAGGCCAACGCTATAAAGGAGAAAGGAGCCTCCTCATTTTGGCATTCAGTTATGAGCATTTGAGCTAGTCACTTCGACTTGGAGCATGCTGGCTATTTAACCTGTCTACAGCACTATTTAATGCACTGAGTGTCTCCGTTCGGAGATCTCACCCTTAGCCCCGGGGGACTTCGAGTGCCTACTCGGGCAAGGTAGTTTCAGTAATCTTTTTGCAGTAGTTTTGGTCTTTGGCATTGAGGTGGAGTTGAGCATTAGAGGACTATGCAATCTTGAGAGGGAGGGACATAGTTTTTCTGGGAATAGTTTCGGATTGGGGGTTTGTGGAGGAGTTGAGCTGGGAGATTGAGCAAGAGAACAACTCTTGCATATTGGAGGAGTTTAGCAGAGTTTCAGGCAGTATTTTGGAGGATTCTACTCAGTGGCAGCGCAGAGCCTTGAGGGATTGCGTGATTCCCCAAGGGGGCGATTTTCAGGGGTCGGCCATTTCAGAAACGCTTTCTGGGTTTTTCTGGGTTTTCTGAGTAGAGGCTAATTCCAGAGTTTCAGCATTTTTTGAGGAGGGAACAGCCCCAAATCTTCATTTGATTCCTAGCAGCAACAGCAGCACGGCAGTTTCCTAGCACCATCCATGCAGTTCAGAGAGAGGCCATTCCTTTGCTATTCTGAGTGTATTTCTTCACTTGCCTGGTGCAAGTCAAGGTGCCATCTTTTCTGATCACCTCCTGTACTCATTCCATTACTTAGTATAATAAAATGGCTTAGCATTTCTCTCTACATTTCTCGAGTCTCTACTTATATTTCGTGTTTCCATTATTATATGTTGCACTGCTGTTATTTTTACCATTTTGAGCTTCTCGGTTATTATATCATTTGTGCGTATTTAGTTGGAGTTTACTGGGGTTTTGGGGAATATCTCTGAAACGGGATATTACAGTGGTATCAGAGCATAGATCTGGCTCAGCCTGTGGAGCTAGCAATCTATGACACCGGAGGAAAAACCCTAATCTGTTACAGAGGTAGGAGATACAGAGGCACTGGGTGTAGGTTGGAGAACACCTACGGACAGGGAGACTGTGTTCCGGTGGTGGATGCAGAACATGAGGACCTGTGGTGGACGCAGAACAGAAGAAGCCTAGGGTGGACGTAGAGCAGGAGGATCCGATGGCAGAAGAGGACAAAAAGAGATTTGCGGACATGCTCCTCAAATCAGTGTAGGATCTGTCGAGGTAGATCGAGGTGATGGGGCAGAGATTCATGGCAGTGGAGGCTAGACAGCGTGAGAGCCCACGGGTTTTCCAGGTTGGTGAGGGATCAGGTGCATCCCACCATTTGCTAGAGTAGCGTGATACTACGCAGCACGTGACCTCGCATGCCCCTACATGCTCTACCATGCTCACTTTCTTAGGAGCAAACACGGGGGCCGTAGCCCAGCAGGAGGCAGAGCCCAATCATATGGGCGACTATTTTGCAGAGTACCAGGCCTATGGGCAGGAATTCAAGGAAGCCCTCTCATTCAGAGACTTCGTTCAGCTCCAGCGGGATAGTAGACCCCGTGACCATCACAGAGGATACCAGCATTATCATGATGGTGACACTCACCGTGCCGCTAGTCGATTCCACTTGCCTACTTTTGATGGCTCATCAAACAGTTTAGCAAAGTCTTGCGTGGAGAAGTTGGACATCTATTTCCAGCTTAACCAGATGTCGGAGGCAGAGGCCATCAAGGTGGCGACATTACATTTGGATGGTGAGGCCCAGGATTGGTGGGTCCATGGGATGGTTACACTCGGGCATTCCACTGTGATGACGTATGTCGAGTTCACCAGGAGACTGATGGAGAGGTTTGACCGGAGGGATCCGGAATAGCACTTTGCTGAGCTGACAAGGCTCAAACAGACAGGGAGCCCACCGACCTACATTGCGGACTTTTTGAAGCTTTCAGTGATGGTGCCAAATCTATCCACGGCACGAAGGATCTACATGTATGTTGAGAGGTTAGTAGAGCCACTTTGGGGTCTAGTCAGATCCACTAGACCAGCCACACTCCAGGACGCTATCAGCAGGACCTGGGACTTACAACATGCCTTACCCATGGCCCGGACAACTTACCCCCAAAGACAGGCTTTCCAGCCTAAGGGGAAGGATTTGAGGATTCCACCTCCAAAGGGGAATCCAGGACGAACACAGATTGATGATGATGCTAGGAGGGAGTTGAAGAAGAAGCGGTTGTGCTTTACCTGCCAGGAGTCGTGGGCATCAACACATAGATGTGCTACTGGCAAAGCACATTTTATTGAGGTCTTCTCCGAGAGCAGCGGGGAGGAGGATGAGGAGGATGACGTGGAGGTAGGAGATAGTAGCGCTGTGAAGGGTCCCTTGCCACCACCACCACCACCAACAAGTGGTGCAGCTTTTGCACCTACCGGAGGAGCCCTTGCAGCATTGCGAGGAGTTCCCAAGTATTTGACACTGCGTGTACGGGGGACAGTACGTGGCCAATGAGTATCAGTTTTGGTTGACAGTGGGGCCACCCACAACTTCATCGATGCACAGATGGTTGAGCGGAGAGGCATACAGACAGAGAGCTTCGATGGGTTTTCAGTTTTGGTCCCAGGAGATCAAACCATGATGTGTGTTCGTTATGTTCCAGAGCTATCAGTGACGATGGGCACCTACACATTGACTGACCACTTTTTCATGGTCAATATTCCGAACACCAATGTGATATTGGGTGTTCAGTGGCTTATCACTCTAGGGAAGGTCACGACAGATTGGAAGACACTAGAGATGGAGTGGGATGATGACAGGACAGGGAGGCATGAGAAGATACGAGCTCAACACACATATCCGCCTCAGACTATTTCGGCTCATCGGATGGAAGCAGTCTTCCAGAAGGGAGACATAGAGTGGGCGGTGGAGCTGCGTGCATCAGAGGTAGGGACTACATGGCAGACAGTACATCCAGAGATACAGTCCATCCTTGACCGGTATGCCATAGTGTTTGGGGAGATTCCGCAAGGACAGCCACCAGACCGGGGGTTTGAGCACACCATTGAGCTTGAGCAGGGTATACAGGCAGTGATCACTACCCCCTATAGGCACCCCAAGGCCTATCGAGATGAGATTGAGCAAGCCATTTAGGAGTTGTTGGCTCTTGGGCACATTCGGCCGAGCATGAGTCCTTTTGCTTCTTCCGTGGTGTTGGTAAAGAAGAAGGACAGCACATTGAGGATGTGCATTGACTACAGGGCCCTGAACAAGAAGACACTGAAGAACAGGGACCCCATACCCAGGATCGACGAGTTGATGGATGAGTTGAGGGGAGCACGGTTCTTCTCAAAGATTGATTTGAGATCTGGGTACCATCAGATTCACGTGACGGAGCACGACATTCCCAACACCGCCTTCAAGTGTCACTATGGGCACTCTGAGTTTTTGGTGATGCCCTTCGGGCTAACCAACGCCCCAGCTACATTCCAGTCCTGCATGAATCACATCTTCTGCAATCACTTGAGGATGTTTGTGTTGGTATTCTTTGATGATATCCTCATCTACAGCAGGACTTGGGAGGAGCATCTCCAGCACATTGAGACAGTGTTACGCATCTTGCAGGAGTAGCAGTTCTATGCCAAGCTCTCCAAGTGTGAGTTTGGGTTAACAGAGATGTTGTACTTGGGACACATCATAGGGGTGGACGGAGTGAGAGTCCACGAGGAGAAGATCAGGGCCATCAGAGATTGGCCGGAGCCGAGAAATGTGACAGAACTTTGCGGATTCATTGGCATTTGTACTTACTACCAGAAGTTCGTCAAAAGTTTCTCACATCTTGTTGCACCCCTGACAGATCTGACGAGGAAGGGGGCATTTAGTTGGTCGGACACAACGCAGCAAGCCTTTGACAAGCTCAAGGAGATTATGAGCAGCTGCCTAGTGCTTGAATTGCCAGATTTTACGCAGCCATTTGTTTTGGAGTGTGATGCATCGGGAGAGGGGATCAACGCAGTTTTGATGCAGGGAGGTCACCCTATAGCTTTTGAGAGTCGGAAGCTCCTTCCGCACGAGAGGTTGTATTCCATATACAACAAGGAAATGCTGGCCATTATGCATGCATTGGACAAATTCTGGCAATATTTAGTGGGTAACAGGTTCAGGGTGAGGACTGATCACAACAACCTCAGGTTCTTCTTGGAGCAGAAGCAGCTACAAGAGAGGTAGTAGAAGTGGATCAGTAAGATCCAAGCATATGACTTTGACATTGAGTATGTCAAGGGTAAGAACAACGTGGTAGCAGATGCCCTTTCACGTAGACCAGCCACATTGTCTCTTATGAGCTTGGACACAGACTGGAGGGCTCGACTCCTAATGGAGTACTCCAAGGATAGATTTGCATGTGAGGTTTTGGATGGGCAGGTGGCGGATGACAGGTATAGGGTGGTCGATGAGATCATCTATTACAGGGATTGGATCTTCTTGACTGAGGGATCTCAGCTCAAGAAGAAGATACTTCAGGCGTCACATGATTCACCTTTGGCAGGTCATCAGGGATTTACCAAAACCTACAGGGCCATTAGAGAGAGGCTTTCATGAAAGGGCCTCAAGGAGGACGTACTCCAGCATGTCCGGGAGTGCGATGTTTGCGAGAGGAACAAGGGGGAGATGAACCATCCAGTAGGACTATTGCAGCCTCTTCCTATTCCAGAGGGAAAATGGGAGTGTATTTCGATGGACTTCATCACAGGGTTGCCCATGGTACAGGGCAAGGACTGCATCTTTGTCGTCGTTGATCAGCTGACAAAGTACTCACACTTTTTCGTCATATCCGCACACTACACAGCAGCGCAAGTCGCCAAGCTATTCTTCAGAGAGATTTTCAGGTTACATGGTCTTCCAAAGACCATCGCCAGTGATAGGGATAGTCGTTTCATGGGCGGATTTTGGCAAGAGCTTTTTCAATTGGTGGGGACGGAGTTGACACCGAGTACCAGTTATCACCCATAGACGGACGGGTAGACAGAGATAGTTAACAAGTGGCTAGAGGGCTACGTGCATAACTATGTCAATGGGCAGCAGCAAGCATGGCTGAAGTGGCTACATCTGGGGGAATACTGCTACAACACTACACATCACATGTCCATTGGTATGTCACCATTTTATGCTTTGTATGGATATCATCCCTTATCTTTTGCTGACGTGATGTTTGGTGCTAGCAAGGCTCCAAGAGCCAAGATTTGGATCCAAGAAAGTCAGGATATTCTCCGAGCTCTCAAGGATAATATGGCTATAGCGCAGAACTAGCAAAAGTTGTATGCTAACAGGGGTTGGATGGAGAGACAGTTTGAGGTAGGGGACTTGGTCTACCTACAATTACAGCCATACCAATAGTCGTCACTGAAGTAGAAGGGGGCTAAGAAGCTCAAGCCCCGCTTTTATGGGCCATACAGGGTGATACGCAAGATTGGACAGGTTGCGTATGAGTTGGAGCTGCCCCAAGGCAGCAAGATTTTGCATCATCCATCACTTTAGTTGCTTGAGGACAAGCAACATTTTGCCGAGGGAGACTGTAATATTCCTAATTAGCCATGGCTAATTGGAATATTCGATTTTGCTCAATTTTGCCTTCTATAGTTATTTGTAAATAAAAAGGTGAGGGAAAGGGGACATAACTCATTTTTAGAATAAAAGTCACTTCCTAGTAGCACAACGTTGTGACTTAAAGGGAAGCCAAGGGAGCCAAAGGACCATGCAAAGATGGGGCCCACGCAGACACTTGGAGGGACTTCGCAAATGGGAAAAGGAACACGTGGCAAGAGGAGATTACGTTAGAGGAGGTGAGCCTTGGGATTGAGAGAGGCCAATGCTATAAAGGAGAAAGGAGCCTCCTCATTTTGGCATTCAGTTATGAGCATTTGAGCTAGTCACTTTGACTTGGAGCATGCTGGCTATTTAGCCTGTCTGCAGCACTGTTTAGTGCACTGAGTGTCTCCGTTCGGAGATCTCACCCTTAGCCCCGGGGGGCTTCGAGTGCCTACTCGGGCAAGGTAGTTTCAACAGTCTTTTTGCAGTAGTTTTGGTCGTTGGCATTGAGGTGGAGCTGAGCATTGGAGGACCGCGCAGTCTTGAGAGGGAGGGACGTAGTTTTTCTAGGAGCAGTTCCGAATTGGGGGTTTGTGGAGAAGTTGAGCTGGGAGATTGAGAAAGAGATCAACTCCTGCATATTCGAGGAGTTTGGCAGAGTTTCAGGCAATATTTTGGAGGATTCTACTCAGTGGTAGCACAGAGCCTTGAGGGATTGCGTGATTCCCCAAAGGAGCGATTTTCGGGGGTCGGCCATTTCAGAAACGCTTTCTGGGTTATTCTGGGTTTTCTGAGTAGAGGTTGATTCCAGAGTTTCAGCATTTTCTGAGGAGGGAACAACCCCGAACCCTCATTTGATTCCCAGAAGCAGCAACAGCACGGCAATTTCCCAGCAGCATTCACGCAGTTCAGAGAGAGGTCATTCCTTTGCTATTCTGAGTGTATTTCTTCACTTGCCTGGTGCAAGTCGAGGTGCCATCTTTTCTGATCACCTCCTGTACTCATTCCATTACTCAGTATAATAAAATGGCTTAGCATTTCTCCCTGCATTTCTCGAGTCTCTGCTTATATTTCGTGTTTCCATTATTATATGTTGCACCGCTATTATTTTTACCATTTTGAGCTTCCTGGTTATTATATCATTTGTGCGTATTTAGTTGGAGTTTACTGGGGTTTTGGGGAACATATCTGAAACGGGATATTACACCTCCTCATTTGGTCACTCACTTCTCATCATATCTCTCTCTCTCCTGCGCAGAAAAAGAGTCTCTTCTCTCTCCTGCGCAAAAAGGCTCTTTCTCTCACCCAAGCCGAAACAGGTCGTTCGAAGTCTTGGACTGGTGCGCGGCGAAATCTTGGACTGGTACATGGCAAAATCTTGGACTGATGCGTGGCAAAATCTTGGACTAGTGCACGACAAAGTCTTGGACTGATGCGCGGTGAAGTCTTGCACTGGTGCACGACGAAGTCTTGGACTGATGCATGGTAAACGACTCACCAGTGGAGACTTGACAAGTTCGATCTAGGGTTTGTTGCTGCTGATATAAATCAGATCTTTGTACTATTTCTCTCTGCTGAATTATTGAAGATAAAAGAAGATTTGATCAAAGGGTTTCCCCATATTGGGGTTTGTCCCTGGCTAGCTATCACATCTTGTGTCTCTTGTCTTGGCTTGTTTTCTGTTGATCGTTTAAATGTTCTATCTGCACTTTACTTAATGTACATGTGATTGCTAATCTGTGGATAATAAAAAGAAAGATAGGTAAACTGCTCTAAGTATAGAACATACCATAACTTAACATGGTATCAGAGCTAAGGTGAAGACAAAGCCCAAGCAAGAGCAAGAGCAATCACCGAACAGAAGCTGCTGAAGACAAACTCTGTGAGAAGTCTGACTATCACGGATGGAAGATGTCTCTCGATCTAACATTAGAAGAACAGGAAGTGTTGGACCATGTTGAGCCTCCATCAAATGCATCCGTTGCTGCTAAGAACAAATGGACTCTATCGACAAACGCTTAGTGGCCTATGTTTCTGAGCTGAACACCTCCAAGGAAATTAAGAAGGGCAAAGATAAGAGTATGCAAACATACTTAAGAATCACCGAGATCAAGAACGATCTCCTATCTATTGGGGAAGTAATTCCTGACAGGTAAATGACACTCACCACTCTTGGAGGACTACGATATGAATGATATATATTCAGGACTACTCTTCTCAACAATAATGTAATTCCTAGATTTGAGGAATTAATGGCCAGATGCATTAAAGAAGAAACAATTCCAGGGCTAAATTCAAAGAAAAGGCTGGACCAAAGGGTGGAAGAAAATGACGATGTTACAATTGCAATAAAATGGGTCATTATGCAAGGGAGTGCCCTGACAAAAGGGACTCACACCGGGACGATGATCAAAATCCCTCTCAAAGCAATCAAAGGAATGGCAAGTCAAATGCCAGAGGTAAAAGAAGCGTCAGAAATCAAGGAAAAGGACAACCATTCAAGAAGGCAAGAAATTCCAAGTATGAATCTAACATTGTTGACAATAAGCAAGATGAATATTATCTACCAGCTGCTCTATCTACTACTGCTCCCCCAGACTCGCTGGGAAATTAGCTTATTGATAGTGGTGCCTCAAGGCACTTCACTGGTTACAAAGAAGCTCTCTATAATCTGGTAGAGAAAGAAACCAACTTGGAAATTGTTCTTGGAGACAATTCAAAATATCTCGTGAAAGGCATAGGAAATGTCACTCTTCAACTAAATCAGGGTAATACCATCCACTTACAAGATGTATTATATGTACCTGATCTCAAAAAGAACCTGGTGTCCATTTCGACAATGGAAGACAAAGGCTACAAGGTGGCTTTCAGCGATGGCACGGTACATGTATGGAAAAAGAACTTTAAAGATGCTTTTACTCTTGGGTTTCAAGTTGATTCATTATATCAGGTCAGAGGAACTTCGTTGGGTGTCATGACTTGTGACACATCTCTTCAATCCGAATTATGGCATCGGAGGTTTGCTCACCTTCATTATAAAGCTCTACTTGATGTAAGAAAAATGGTAATTGGGATGCCCGAGTTCAGATTAGAGCAAGAAGGTGTATGTCCAGGATGTGCCGAAGGGAAGCTCAAAAGGGGACCATTCCCTCAAGCCAAAGCAAGACCTCCGATATATTGCAGTTGGTTCACTCAGACATATCCGATATGATGCCTATGAACTCTTTGGGAGGATATTTATATTACCTCACTTTTACAGATGATTATTCTCACAAGACTTGGATGTATTTCTTGAAAAAGAAGGATGAAGTGTTCTCTTGGTTTCGACACTTCAAAGCCTTGATCGAGAATCAAACCGAAAAGAAGATCAAGATCCTAAGGACTAATAATGGGACTGAATATGAATCCAATGAGTTTCGTGACTTTTGCAAAGAGGCTGGCATTAAGAGGGAGACCACTACAACCTATACTCCTGAGCAAAATGGTGTGGTGAAAAGGAAGAACCGTACGATTATGGAAGTTGTCCGTGCTATTCTCCATGATCAAAGACTTTCAAAGTTTCTATGGGCCGAAGCTGCGAACACCGTTGTATATGTACAAAACCGATGCCCTCCTCAAGCATTGGGTTCCAAAACTCCTAAAGAAATGTTCACCAGTAAGAAACCTGACGTATCTCATTTAAGAATTTTTGGAAGCCCAATATATTTTCATGTGCTGAAAGAGAAAAGGAATAAAGTGGGTGCATCTGGAAAGAAAGGAATCTTTGTGGGTTATAGTGAAAATACTAAGGGCTATAAAATCTATGTAGTTGGTGAAAGGGAAGATGTCACCTTTGACGAAGATATGGCCCTTAGCAAGGTGGACAATCCTCCTACTTTGAGGAACACTCAAGAAGATGACACCAGGGAACCGAAAGAAAAAGAAGAGGAGACAATGCCTGATGTGGAAGAACCCCTGGATCCTATTGATCCTCCTCCGCCTGAGCCCTCCTCTTCAAGCAAGAGGCCTTCATGGCTTAGGGGGACACTTGATGATGCTGAAGGACACAAAGCACCCCGAGGAACCTTCCATGAGAGTAAGAAACCAAACAAGTATCAGGGATACCTGACCATCATGAGCACAATCATCCAAAATGAGCCTTCATCATTCACAGATGCCATCAAGCATCAAGTATGGAAGGATGCTATGACCGAAGAATATGAGTCTATTATGAAGAACGATGTCTGGGATGTAGTCCCCAGACTCTAGGACAAGGCAGTTGTCACTTCAAAATGGCTTTACAAGATAAAGCATGCAGTTGATGGAAATACGGAAAAGTATAAGGCTCATTTTGTCGCTCATGGCTTCTCCTAGAAGGAAGGTATAGACTATGATGAGATATTTGCACCTGTTGCCCGATATACCACCATCCGCTCGATCGTAGCCCTTGCTGCTTCGCAAGGATGGAACCTACATCAGATGGATGTCAAGACTGCGTTCTTACACGGTTTGATCAAAGAAGAGGTCTATGTGGAGCAACCCGAAGGATTTGAAATTCATGATCAAGAATCTCATGTGTGCAAGTTGAAGAAGGCCCTCTATGGGCTAAAGCAAGCACCCTGAGCATGGTATGAGAGGATCGATAGCTACCTAATGAAGCTGGGATTCACTAGGAGTGAAGCCGACCCCAACCTTTACTTTAAGGTTATAGATGACAAGCCTCTCATACTGGTGCTATATGTTCTCGACATCTTTCTAACAGGTGCAGACCCTCTCATTCACGAATGTAAGAGGGAGCTGGCTTCTAAGTTCGAGATGAAAGACATAGGACTTATGCACTATTTCCTAGGACTAGAAGTCTAGCAAAAACCAGGGGAGATTTTCCTATCTCAAGAAAAATATGTGGTGAAGATATTGGAGAGATTCGTCATGGTGGATTGCAAGCCCGTAACCACCCCAATGGAGCTTGACTTCAAGAAGTTAAGCAGTAGTGTTGTTGGACCTGTTTTACGAAATACCACTGAGTATCGTCAACTCGTCGGAGCACTGATGTTCCTAGTGAACTCTCGTCCAGATATATGCTTTGCAGTCAACACGTTGAGTCAACACATGGTTTAACCTCACCACATACATTGGATTGGTGCCTAGAATCTGCTGAGATATCTTCATTGCACAATTACTTATGGGTTAAGATACATTCCCGAAAATGTGAGACTACTTGGATATACTGATGCTGATTGGGCAGGCAATGTGGTGGACTGTAAGAGCACTTTCGAGCGTTGTTTCTCCTTGGGATCTGCTTCGATATCCTGGATGCGTAGGAAGCAGAAGTCTGTGGCTTTGAGCACTACCGAGGCAAAGTACATTGCTGCTAGCATGGCCTCCTGTGAGGCAGTCTGATTACGAAAGCTCTTTAGTGAGCTATTTGGATTTACTTTGAATACCACCGTGATCCTATGTGACAACCAGAGCAGGATTCGTTTATCAGAGAATCTCGTATTCCATGATCGCTCCAAGCATATCGATATCAGGTACCACTATATTCGTGACATGGTGCAGCGGGGAGCTATAAGGCTCCAACATATCGGTACAGATGAACAAGTCGCCGACATTTTGACGAAGCCACTAGGAAAGGTCAAATTTCTGACTTTCCGAGAACGACTTGGAGTCATTCAAAGACCCTCTTTTGAGGGTCAAGTATGATGTACTGAGCTCTGGGAGCTCCAGGGGAGCGCGAGGTACTTCTTGGAGCAACATATGACCACAGGGTAACTCACATCCCCTGTTGGTGCACTTTGTATAGGGTAAAAGGTTCAACCTTCCCTTAACACCCCGTGGCGACTATGGAACAGGATGATTAGTTCTCCTGTGGGCTAGGATGATTCGTTCTCCATGGCGATTGTGGAGCAAGATGATTCGTTCTCCTGCAGGCCAGGATGATTAGTTCTCTGTGGCATTCACTGGACAGGATGATTCGTTCTCTTGTGCACAGGATGATTAGTTCTCTGTCGAGGCATCCTACCCATGCAGTCTGGGACTCATGCGAAGTACCTCTCATCTGATCAATAAGCAGAGAAATGAGGATAGGGACCATAATAGTTCTAACGATGGACGCATCATTGTATCTACAGTACTCCCAATGCTAGGATGACCTCCATTGATCTGGGATCAATCATACTGGTCTAGGACTAGTGAGAGTGGTACACCCTCTGAAACTGACTTCGGGTCAGTGAAGGACTGGTTTGAGACCAGTGAAAGTGGTACACACTCCACACTAACTTCGGGTCAGTGGAGGATGGTATGAGACATCCTCCATCACTTCTTCTTCTTCATAGTTCGAGCAGAGCAAAATAGAACAAAGCAGAGCAGAGCAGAGCAGGGGTCAAGCTGTACAAGGCAGTGCATTTGGTGGGTGAATAGTAGCGACAGTCAAACGAATTGCAGATGGAGTTCTCCCTAGTTGAGAGGGAGTGTTAAAATTGGCAACTAGGGCCAAACTCCATGTGGGTCACCTTATTCATGGCTAATAATATTTTTCCTAGATTCCTCTCGTTGAGAGGTGTAGGATTGATCTAAAGATCATCCAATTCTGATAAGTATTTATGGAGATATGACTTTATTTTGATTATTGACAAATTATCTAAGTCGGCCAACAACTTATGTAGGCTCAGACGCCCAACAAGCACATCTATTCACCTTCAACATTTGGATATAAATACAGAATGACTCCTCATTTGGTCACTCACTTATCATCATATCTCTCTCTCTCCTGCGCAGAAAAAGAGTCTCTTCTCTCTCTTGCGTAGAAAGCCTCTCTCTCTCACCCAAGCCGAAACACGTCATTCGAAGTCTTGGACTGGTGCGCGGCGAAATCTTGGACTGGTGCACGACGAAGTCTTTGATGCGCGGCGAAGTCTTGCACTGGTGCACGACGAAGTCTTGGACTGGTGCATGGTAAACAACTCACCAGTGGAGACTTGACAAGTTCGATCTAGGGTTTGTTGCTGCTGATATAAATCAGATCTTTGTACTATTTCTCTCTGCTGAATTATTGAAGATAAAAAAAGATTTGATCAAAGGGTTTCCCCATATTGGGGTTTGTCCTTGGCTAGCCGCCACATCTTGTGTCTCTTGTCTTGGCTTGTTTTCTGTTGATCAAATGTTCTATCTGCACTTTACTTAATGTACATTTGATTGCTAATTTGTAGATAATAAAAAGAAAGATAAGTAAATTGCTCTAAGCATAGAACATACCATAACTTAACAACATATAACCCTCACTAGGCCGGAGGGCATGGGTATATTATCCTTGCAGTCGATTACTTTACAAAATGGGCCAAAACGATGCCTACATATAGAGACAACGACGAAACTGCAGCAGTTTTCATTTTCAATCATGTGATTGCTCGGTTTGGTGTCCCACAAGCCATTGTTACAGACCATGGTAGTCATTTTCGTAACTTTATGATGGTTGAACTATCCGCACAACTCGGCCTCTACCATGAGAGCTCTACTCCTTACTATCCACAAGCTAATGGTCAAGTCAAAGCTGTCAATAAAGTTTTAACCAATATGATTAAACGAATAGTTGGCATTCATAAAGGAAACTAGCATTCTATGCTCTTTTCAGCACTATGGGCTTACTGTACTACTGCAAAAACATCGACGGGTTTTACTCATTTCCAACTTGTTTATGGTTTGGAAGCAGTGTTACCCATTGAATGTGAAATCCCATCCCTAAAACTAGCTATCAAATTACTACTTGCTACCTCTTCAGACGAAGAACGTTTTGTACATTTAGCACATTTAGATGAAAATTGTTGTGATGTCACACTGTTTAGCGAGGCTCACAAAAAACATGTCAAAGCTCACTTTGATCAAAACATTAATCCTAATTCATATTCAGAGGGTGACCTAGTCTTGGTTTATGATCAAGCTCATGACAAGTTAGGCACGGGAAAGTTTGAACCCATGTGGCATAGCCCTTACATCATAAAACGCGTATTAGCTAAAGGAGCCTATTATCTGGTTGATTACGATGGTATACCTTTGGGAAAGCCTAAAAATGGTCTTTACCTAAAGAAATATTATGCATAAAATTTTGGTGGAGATCTATACATTATTTATCATTTTTTAGGTATGTGTGATAGTTAATTTTTTCACATTTTATACTACTTCTCCTGCTTATCTTGTTTTGCACTTGATTTGCAGATGTTGACGTTCTCTCAAACTTACATTGGCTTTGTTGAAGGCATTAGTCGTAGTACTCAGAATTTATCTTCCGCAGCCTGGGTATCTATTCACCGAGTGATGAGCTAGTCTCTATTCATGGAATATGTCTTGGTCAAACAACAAATAACATAGTAGAATATAGCGTAGACATTGAGCTAATAACTGATGCCATCACATTTGGTATCCGACGTTCCATCGTTAGGTTAGATTCACAGCTCGTGGTATTACATTTAAACGGTGTCTATACAGTAAGGAGTCCAACAATGTTAAGAGTGTTTTTATGGGTCCATCTTTTGGAAAGGCAATTTGATTATATAGAATATCGACACATTCGAGATATTTAAACACATTGACAGAAGCATTGGCAAATCATGTGTTAAATAGACATTTGCAACATTTGTAAATTAAAAACAATATTTATTCATACATTGATCAAGATAAACAGTAGGCAAAAATAGTATTTTGTCATGAAAATAGAGTTTGTATCAAAGAGTGTCTACAAAATATGTCATTCGAGGACATAAGGCCTCATGGCCTTTTATTTTCCGAATATTCTGACACCAAAAATCAAAATGTGGTCCTAGAAACTAGAATAGCTAAGCATGATGATGCTCATGATAGCAAACAACAACATGAGCAACTCGATGCAGAAAACATCTAAGTGGCCCTGGAAACCCAACTACATGTCTCTAATAAGCGCGAGGAATGTCATCCATCCCAGTCTCTGGGATATTCAAAGTCAACCTCTCAAGGTTGTGTTCTAGCTCTGTCAAGGTATCTCCTGCCTTCGAGTTAGCTGCCGCAGCTGCTATGTTGATTTTGGGTAACATCGGATGTGCTCTAGCTCCGAAATTTTGTGCAGGGAGTAGAACACATGAGATCTCCAAGACCCAAGAATCTTTTGGAGAAATTCCACCCGGATGAGGAGTTATTAAAATAATTAATATTTTTAATGGGTTCCTAAGTCTAAACTTAGGAAAACAAAAATATTAATGGGTATTAATAAGAATATGGGTGAGAACCTTCTAAGTGATGAGGATCAAATTTGTTTTAATCTTAGCCGTTGATTAGGGACTTCATCTCAGTCGTTGATTCATCAACAGGAAAAGTATAAGAGGAGGCTTGAGGGTTAGTTGGAGATACACTTGAGAGATCAGTCAATACGATTTTTCTGGGGCGAGGTTTGATAAGAAAATCGAACAAGTGATCTGTTGCAGCAGAGGGGCAGGGATAGTTGAGGTTGGAGGATCTTCTCCTGGACCTCGAAAACACAATAGAGAGAGGCTGAGAGACGCCAAAGGAGGCAGCGTAGACCCAAGGAGATTGACGCTAGGCCAGGAAGGGCCTATGCATTTCCAGCGATGGGGTAGAGCCACTCTCTCGCAAAAATCCGAATTCAGCCAGGGAGTAGCAGGATCAGCCGAAAACGCTGACGTCAGAGCTCTATGAGGCAGCGCAGTGTCCCAGTGTGCTCCACGTAGCTACTGCGAAGGGGTAACACAGTTGTAGCTGAGGACAGTCAGTCCAGTTGCCAAAATGGAGAGATTTTGTCGGTTGAAGTGAGGTAATTTCACTTAGGTTTCTGCCAGTATATTTTTATCTCTATAACTAGATAGCCGAGAGGGCGTCTAGAATTGTATTCAAAACTATTGCTTAATGATAGAAAACCCTCAAAGCTGCTGCACCGATTTTCCCGCAATGGGTTTTTTCAGGGATTTTTGTCCAAAAATAATGGTGTCCCTTGTGTATTTGTCTCGTTCTATTTTCAATTCATGATCTACATGTATGTGTAGATTGCATTAGTGTTTTCATCGCTGTTTAATAATTAAATAACTTGTTGAATGTAAAAACAAGTAGGAGATGATAAACCAGTGATTGCAGTAGGATTTTTGATGTGTATATTCAGAAATTTTTACATGGTAGATCATAGGAGACTGAGACACCAGCTGAGAGATCGAGTGAATTTTCTGCAAAGAAGCAGCTATCCTGAGTGACAACATCGTTTCAGAGGCAAAGGAGCACCTGAAGGAGTCACGCAAAGCCAAAGAAGTGACGTAGAGGCTCACACAGTGGTTGCGTCAGCATTTCGAGCCTGCAGAGGGTGACGCAAAACTCGAGAGGAGCTCACGCAGTGACTACTTCATCTCGTTGGGTCAGCGCAGAGCCTGAGAGGCTTGAATCAGTCAATTGCCGAGGCTGGAGGAGCAAAGCAAATTCGATCTAAGGAGTTGGTGGGACATTGTTGTTGTTGGTGCAAAACAGTGTCTATGGAGACAAAGCCGAGGTAGAGGGAGTCACTGCCTTGACAGATTTCTAGCAAAAGAAATCTAGATTTGGGTTGCAACTGCAAAGGAGGATTGGAGAGGAGTGATTCGACATGTGGCCGAAGGATTTCGTGAAGGAAATCAAGACTCACAGGGAGTCTAGAGGAGCTTGTTCCTTAGAGGGTTTCTAGTGCCAAAGAAATGTAGATCTGAGTCTTGCTGGATTAGCAGCAGGATAGGGAGAATAGAACCAATCCTCTATTTTTTTAGCAGAGATGGCGGTCAATGGACTGAGGGATCAAGACAGATTGGATGGAGCATCCAATTTTGTCATCTGGAAGGCTAGGATCCTGGCAATCCTAGACAAACATCGCAACAAGGATTATGCCTCGAAAGTAGTTGTTGTCCCAATTGACGTTGATCTGTTAAAGAAGTACAAGGAGGCTCAGGCGAAGGCCAAGTGCATGATCCTAGATGGGGTCAAAGATCATGCAGTACCACACATTGCTGAGAAGTAAACAACAAGGGAGATGTGGGAGGCACTGACCACCTTGTACCAGGGCACTTCCGTCCAATGGAAGATGCTATTAGAAAATCAGCTAAGACAGTACTAGATGCAGAAGGGAGAAGAGATAAATCCCTTCCTCCTCAGGTTACAAGGGATTCGTGATCAGTTGACTTCTGCAGGGTCTACACCAAATCCTGAGTTCATGGTCAGGACTGCCCTGAATGCAATCACCAAGGACTGGGAGACATTTGTCCAAAGTATCTCGGGCAGAGCGACTCTCCCCAGTGGGGAGGAGATGTGGGCAGATGTTCGACAAGAAGAGATCAGGAGGTTGACCAAGGCTGCAAGTAGCAACAGAGGAGCCCGAGTCAAGAAGGAAGAGGAGGATGTAGCTCTCACATCAACAAGACAGCAAGGGTAGCAAAAGAGAAAGAAGAAGGACATTTCTAAGGTCAGATGCTTCAAGAGTGGGGAACTTGGACATTTCACCACTCAGTGCCCCCGGAAGAAGGGTAAGGAGGAGGCTTCTGGCTTGGCTTCTCCAGCGAAAGCTGACAGGGAAGGCGAGGATGACGGTTTTACCATGAGTGCTCATGCACCTTTGGAGAAGAGGTGGGGCGACATGGAGTTGTAGTCGAGAAGACTACATGAAGGGTAGGATCCTTAAGGTGCCCAAACTCTTGGATCACATACGGCTACGGGAGCCCTTAATGACAGTGTCAGAATGACGGGAGTCAGTTGGTGCGAGGTGTGATGGAGCGACAGTGGCAGTAGCACAGTGGATGTTGTAGCAGTGCGAGAGGCATAGAGCAGTTTGCAGCAGCGCAGTAGCAACAGATGGTCAGCACAAATTAGCAGCAAAGGTAGCTTCAGCATCACGAGGCATCTAAACTGACCAACATGTCAGTTTTTGGGTGAAGTTTCAGTTGCTTACCTCTCAGCAACTAAATTGCAGTGCAGTGGTTAGCAGTGCCAGTGCTACGGGTAGCATGATGCAGCATATTCAGAGGAAGTTGTAGTACGGATGTGGCAGAGTCATGGGCAGCAATATAGGAAGCAGCAGTGCAGTGGATGAAGGGCATTAGGCCAAGCATCAACAGCACAGAGGACCGATGCACTGGATCAGTGTAGTGCCTTTGTTGAGAAGTATTACTAGAGCACATTCCTCGCTAAGAGGGAGTGTTGATTTTAGGTAGCATCGGATGTGCACTAGCTCCGAAATTTTGTGGAGGGGCTAGAACACATCAGATCTCCAAGACCCAGAAATTGCTTGGAGAAATTCCACCCGGATGAGGAGTTGTTAAAATAATTAATATTTTTAATGGGTTCCTAAGTCTAAACTTGGGAAAATAAAAATATTAATGGGTATTAATAAGAATATGGGTGAGAAACTTCTAAGTGACAAGGATCAAGTTTATTTTAATCTTAGCCATTGATTAGGGACTTAATCTCGGTCGTTGATTCATCAACAGAAAAAGTATAAGAGGAGGCTTGAGGCTCAGTAGGAGATACACTTCAAAGATCAATCAATTCAATTTTTCTGGGGCGAGGTTTGCTGAGAAAATCGAACAAGTGATTTATTGCAGTAGAGGGGCAAGGATATTTGAGGTTGGAGGATCTTCTCCAATACCTCGAATACACAACAAAGAGAGGCAGAGAGACACCAGAGGAGGCAGCGCGGACCCAGGGAGACTGACGCTGGGCCAGGAAGGGCCCATGCATTTCTAGCGCTAAGGTAAAGCCACCCTCCAGCAGAAATCCGAATTCAGCCAGGGAGCAGCAGGATCAGTCGAGAAGGTTGATGTTAGAGCTCCGGGAGGCAAAGGAGGCAGCGCAGTGCTGACGCAGTGTCCCAGTGTGCTCCACACAGGCCCACATAGCTACTATGAAGGGGCAGCGCAATTGTAGCCGGGGACAGTCAGTCTAGTTGCCAGAACGGAGAGATTTTGCCAGGTGAAGTGAGGTAATCTCACTTAGGTTTCTGCCAATATATTTTTATCTCTATAACTAGATAGCCGAGAGCGCATCTAGAGTTGTATTCAGAACTACTGTTTAATAATAGAAAACCCTTAGAGCTGCTACACCGGTTTTCCAGCATTTGTTGATTTGAGGTAGCATCGAATGTTCTCTAGCCACGAAATTTGGTGGAGAGGTTGGGGCATATAAGATCTCCAATACCCAGAAAGGATTTGGGCAGATTCTAAACATTTCAGGAGATATTAACATAATTAATATTTTTAATGGAGACCCTAAGTCTAAACTTAGGGAAAATAAAATATTAATGTGTATTAATATGAAACTGTGTTAGAATGGTCCAAAAGACATGGATCAAGCCAGATCTAATCTTAGTCGTTGATTAGGGACTTAATCTCAGCCGTTGATTTGTCAATGAGAAAAGTATAAGAGGAGGCTTGAGGGTCACTTGGAGAACACACTGACGGAGACTAGTCAGTTCAATTTCTAGGGTGGGGTTTGTTGAGAAATTGAACCAGTGGTCTGGAGAGAAGTCAGGACGTAGCAAGTACGGAACAAAGAGACGGGAGATCAGCGTAGAAGTAGAAGAGGCAGACGCAGAGCCAGAGGAAGCCACGCAGAGGCAGCAAAGACTGTGCAGATCCAGAAGGGCCTATGTCATCCACGCAGAGGCTGCAAGAGTGACGCAAAAGGCCAGAGAGGCTGCGCAAAGCCTCAATAGGCTGACCCAGAGGATTTCAGGCTGACATAGAGGTCAATAGGCCTACACTGGATTCAAAAGAAGTGTTGGAAATTTTTCTATCTGTGTGTAAGCCAGTTTGGTACCCTGTTGTTCTAGAAAATTGTTGAATAATAAAATCCTCCCTTGCTGCACCGATTTTCCCACATTGGGTTTTTCCGAGGACATTAGTCCAAAATAATTGTGTCAATGTGTCCAGATGTTTGTTTCTGTATTATGGTGTGCTATCTGCAACAGTATTTATTTTAATGTTTGTTGAAGTAATTCCATAAATAACTTATGATTAAATAAGTAGGAAAAGTAACTTAGTTGTTGCAGTGATAGAATTTTCACATGGTATCGGAGCAAGTAATCAGAGACAGAAAGGGAAAATTAGTTATGGGTCGAGACCACGATGCAGAGGCATCCATCTCAGGGGACTCACGCAGATTTTCATAAGATTGCAAAAGAGAGAGAGATTTCGATTTCTCTATGTTGGCTTCCACGTTGGAAGAAGAAGTGGTGTGCATGACTAGTGTTGCATCATCAAAAGTATGGTATATAGACAGTGGAGCCCCGTGGCATATGACGGGAATCAAGGAGTGTTTCTCAGAATATCGAGAAGAAAAGATGAACTTTCAAATCACCATGGAGAACAAGGCAAAGTGTACTACAGTAGGAAAGGGTACCATAGTTTTTCAAACAGAATCGGGAGAGCAGTTTCGTGCCACAAATGTGCTACATGTACCAGGATTGGGGATGATCTTACTTTCCGTGTCACAACTACAAGGCAAGGGCTATGACGTCTACTTCATCAAGGAAAAGGTATACGTCAAACACCCAGGCTAGAAAAAGAAAGTGCAGATTAGGATCAAAAGTAATCAGTTGTATAGACTACAAATATAATCTCCAATGGCACTAATAGGTAGTCATGGGGACAAAGACTTGAACGAACTATGGCACAGAAGGATGGGTCACTTGCACCATGGAGCTCTGAGAATTCTCAAGAGCACTGTAACAGGAGTTTCGGATCTGAGTACAAAACGAGATGATGTGTGCAGGGGATACGCTTAAGGAAAGTATGCCAAGGCGACATTTCCTAGGAGCAACCACAGGGCCAAGAGTGTACTAGGATTGATACACTCAGATATTTGCGGACCTATGTCCGTCAAAGCTCTCAGCCGTGTGGAATATTTCCTTACCTTCATTGATGACCACTTGAGGAAAACTTGGATCTATTTTCTGAAAACTAAGGATGAAATTTTCTGTCGATTCAAGGAGTTCAAGGCTCTAGTGGAAAATCTGACAAGTAAGAAAATAAAAGTCTTGCTCTCAGATAATGGTGGAGAGTATGTCGATAAGGACTTCACTGATTATTGCGCTAAGGAGGAAATCAGAAGAGAGTGGACAGCTCCCTACAATCCGGAGCAGAATGGGGTGGCAGAAAGGAAAAACAAGACTATTGTAGAAGCAGCTAGGGCCATGCTGTATGATCAAGATATGCCAAAATTCCTGTGGGCTGAAGCATGCAACACTGTTATCTATGTTCAGAACAAGACTCCTCATCGGGAATTGGGCAAGATTACTCCATAGAAAGTCTTCACTGGGAAGATGCCTGAAGTCAGTCATTTCAGGATATTTGGGAGTTTAGCATATTGTCGCATACTCGAAGAAAAGAGGAAGAAGTTGGATCAAACTGCAGAAAAGGGGTATCTGGTAGGATATAGCGAGAACGTTAAGGCATACAGAATCTATCTTCCAGGGAGCAGGAAGGTAGTAGTACGACGAGATGTAAAGTTCATGGAGGACAGAGCTTTCAGAAGATCTCGCGAAATGCCTTCCGAGGAGCTGTCGAAAGAGGAACTGTTGGTCATGCCTCTTCAACCAACGGAAGTGAAGAATTATTCCTCAGATCAGGAAGATTCTCAGGATGAGGAGGAGGAGCGAACAGAAGCACCTGTTGGCAGAGAAGAACCAGCAGGGAACTTCGTCAGATTCTGCGTGATCAGAGAACTTCATTAGAGAGCCAAGGAACAGTAAAAGGGAGCGAAAACAGCCAAACAGGTATCAGGCATTAGTAGCTCAGGATGGGGAGCCTGCCAACTTCAAGGAATCAGCTCAGCATCAGGTCTAGCTAGATGTGATGGTGGAGGAGTATAACTCCATAATGGTAAACGATGTCTAGGAGGTGGTGTTAAGGCCTCAAGACAAATTTGTGGTAAGTTCAAGATGGATCTACAAGATCAAATATGCTGCGGACGACAGTGTTGAAAAATACAAGGCTAGGTTTATGGCTAAGGGGTATGCTCCAAAGGAAGGGATTGACTATGAGGAAACCTTCGCCCCAGTAGCCCAGTATACATCTATTAGGACCATGATATCTCTTGCAGCCCAGATGGGATTGGAGATCCATCAGATGGATGTCAAGACAACATTTCTGAATGGGGTAATAGAAGAAGAGGTATACATTGAACAACCAGAGGGCTTTGAAACTCATGAGAAGAAGTCTCATGTATGCAGACTGAAGAAAGCCTTGTATGGGCTGAAGCAAGCACCAAGAGCATGGTATGGTCGAATAGATGGCTACTTGCAGAAGATGGGGTTTGTCAAGAGTGACACGGATCCAAATCTCTACTATCTGGTCGTAGAAAACGAGCCACTTATCTTAGTATTATATGTGGATGATCTCTTCCTGACAGGATCATCCAGACTCATTGAGGACTACAAGAAGAATCTAGCCACAGAATTCGATATGAAGGATCTGGGATGAATGCGCTATTTTCTAGGGTTGGAAGTTTGGCAGCAGAAAGGAGAAATCTTCCTTGGGCAAGGGAGGTATGCTATAGAAATCCTAAAAAGGTTCAAGATGGGAGACTGTAGACTTATGGCTACGCCAATGATCACCAAATGGAAGAAGATTAATGCATCAGAAGACAAGGGTGTTGATCACACCCTATACCAACAACTCATAGGGTTCCTGATGTATCTAGTCAATAATAGGCCAGATATTTGCTACACTGTCAACACCCTCAGTCAGTTCACGGTGCTCACTGGGCAGCAGCCAAACACATTCTTAGGTATTTACAGGGAACAATTGATTATGGGCTCTTATACACCAAGGGGAAGGATATCAAGTTGAGTGGATTTACTGATGCAGATTGGGCAGGAAGTTCGGTGGATGGGAAAAGTACCTCTAGGAACTGTTTCAACATTGGATCAGAAATGACCTCCTGGTGCAGTAGGAAACAGAAGTTTGTGGCTCTAAGCTCGTCTAAGGCAGAATATATGGCAGCAAGCACAGCTTCGTGTGAGGCCATATGGCTTAGAAAACTGCTGGTAAACCTATTCATAAGAAATATGGAGGCGACCAGGATCATGTGTGATAATCAGAGTTGCATCAAACTCTCTGAGAATCCAATATTCCATGATAGGTCAAAGCATATTGATATTTGGTGTCACTTTGTCAGAGATTGTGTCCAATGAGGAGTTGTACAATTGAGCTACACTCCTACAGGGGAACAAGTGGCAGATATCCTCACCAACGCCCTTGGAAAGTCAAAATTTTACTACTTCAGGGAAAAGATGGGGATGGTAAAGAACCCCTTTCAGAAGTAGAGTGTTAGCAGCACGAATGAAGAGGGAGTTGCAGTGCAGATGCAGTGTTGGGAGAAAGGACCAGCAGCAGCACAAATACAGAGAGAGTTGCAGTGCGGATCCAGTGTTGGGAGAAACGACCAACAGCAGCATGGATGCAAAGGAAGCTATCGTACAGATGCAGCAGTGGCAGTAGCAGAGTCATGGGCAACAGTACAGGATGCAACAGTGCTGAGGATGTTGGGCAAGGAGGCTTAACATCAGCACATGGACAAATGTCGGATGATCAGGGTGATATTCACTGAGGAGTATTACAAAGCATACTCCTCGTTAAGAGGGAGTGTTGATTTGGGGTAGCATCGGATGTGCTCTAGCCACAAAATCTGGTGGAGAGGTTAGGGCACATGAGATCTCCAATACCCAGAAAGGATTTGGGCAGATTCTAAACAGTGCAGGAGATATCGAAATAATTAATATTTTTAATGGAGACCCTAAGTCTAAACTTAGGGAAAATAAAATATTAATGTGTATTAATATGAAACTGTGTTAGAATGGTCCAAAAGACATGGATCAAGCTAGATCTAATCTTATCCGTTGATTAGGGACTTAATCTCGGCCGTTGATTTGTCAATGAGGAAGGTATAAGAGGAGGCTTGAGAGTCACTTGGAGAACACACTGAGGGAGACCAGTCAGTTCAATTTTTGGAGCGGGGTTTGCTGAGAAATTGAACCAGTGGCCTGGAGAGCAGTCAGGAGGTAGCAAGTACAAAACAGAGAGACGGGAGATCAGCGCAGAGGCAAAAGAGGCAGATGCAGAGCCAGAGGAAGCCACGGAGAGACAGTAAAGACTGCGCAGAGCCAGAAGGGCCTACATCGTCCACGCAGAGGCTACAGGAGTGACGCAGAAGGCCAAAGACGTTGCACAAAGCCTTAGTACGCTGACACAGAGGGTTTCAAGCTAACGCAGAGGTCAGTAGGGCCTACACTGTGTTAGTGTCAGTCTTTCCAGCCTTCCTACAGTGATCAAATATGCTCTTACAAAGTGATTTTGATGTGTCAAGGACAAATTTTGTCATTTCTGTGAGTCTTCAAGCAAAATTTGGTCACTAGGCATTAGGTCTAGGGTTTGCCCAAATGGCAGTCCATGTCATCATTCAGTTGAGCCTATCATCATTCATAGGGTTGTCATCATCAAGTCAAGTTCCATAGGGTCATTTTACAGCTTATCCATGCTTCAGTTGTGCCTAGGCAAGCTCTTTTCCCTCTCCTAGGGTTTTGAAGGCAATTTCTCTTGAATGGTCAAATCATCGGCAAAACTTGTTTCCTGATGTTCATACACCTTCCCCTATCCTTCATGTACCTTATCAAACACTTCCCATCCCTTACATCCGCCAAATTCCTCATTTTTGCACAAACCCTAGTTTCTAGCTACAACCTGGCAATTTTCTAGGTTGGGCCTGTGTTTTGCCTTTTTGGACCCTTTCCCCTCACTCAATCTCTGAGATTCCACTTTCCCCTGCTTCCTAACATCCCTCTCCACTCCCAAAAATTTCCCCAAGAATTTAGAAGCCCCGTGTCCCCTTCATTTCGTTTCATTTCGACCAAAACCCTTGTTCCACACATCGGGATAAGTTTCACTAAAATGATGTTTCTGAGCAATCAAAGATGATTTTTTAAAAACTGAGAGAGGTTTTTGTCCACAACATGCCAAGGAAGAAAAACCTCCTTCAATTTTTGCACAGGTGTTATGGTTTCAAAGAAATGTCAAAAATACCGGCGAGAACGAAGGTGCTCCAAGGACGGTTGGCAAAAGCACAAAACGAAGGAAAACGCCCGATCCACTCCAAATTTTGGCCAAAGCCTCTTTGACTGAGCATGGTACTTGATTGAGGAC
>APFE030850689.1:58162-129332 GCA_000404065.3 Pinus taeda | reverse complement strand
GCTGGACTTAGTATATTATGAGCCATATGTCAGGTCTACCTGTATGCATAACTTGTCAGGGAACTTTCCCATCAAGTTCCTCCGAGCAGAGTATATAGATATCATGAGACTTATTATGCACTACTTCACATGTGAGGGGAGATTCGCACGAGTATCATATTATCATATACGCATGTTGATGCACTTCACCAGAGTGAGAATCATGAACATTGCAGCATACTTATCTCACGACATTCAGAGGTTGACCGCTCTCTTTCAGAGACAGACCCCAGCACGGCAGTTGCGGAGCTTATGCCATCATGGTCTTATTCAGCTAGTAGTTTCCCATCAGCTAAGCCAGCAGGGCATTCCTTGGGCAGATTTCATCTCCCGACACTTTTTCACACAGCCACATCCAGGGCCGGAGCCAGTTCACGAGGAGGGAGGACCATCACATCAGCCCGAGACCAGCATTCCTAGACACATGGCTTTTTCTCCTCGGGTCATATATCAGAGAGGTCATAGGACCTTATTTGCAGCAGCTCGACAAGTACTTTCTCCACAGCAGGTGGAAGGGGTCTCGTCATCATCTTTAGAGCAGCGAGTGTTATCTCCACACCAGGTGGAAGGGGCCTCGCTTTCTTCATCGGCACAGGCAGTACGAGAGGGAAAGCAACCCATGATTGAGGATCAGGCAGTTCACGAGGCACATGATGATTTCATTGATCATGACGCCCGCTCTTCCCCTTCAAATCTTTATGAGATTATCAGGTAGAAAGAGGAGGAGAACCTCGTGTTGCAGCAAAAGCTCCAAATGGCCCAATGGACCAACACTTATCTAGAACTGCGCACCAAACAATTAGAAGATGAAAAGGAGCTTGATGAGCTATGGATGATCCGCAGTGATCGAACTTTGAACCGTAGGAGGCCTGGTGACCTATTGCGTGCTGATCGGGAGTCCATGCTTATTCGTGTAAGTGCACATTTGGAGAGATTATTGGAAAAGGCAAATCGTGACAAAGAGCTGCTACACAACATGAAGACACACTATTGGGCAAGATTGCATGTTTGTAAGGCTAGAAACAAAATCCTCCAACGAAAGCTGTCAGAGGCCCGGAAGAAGAAGAAAAGGACAAATCCACTCTCCATCTTGGCTTAAGCATCCTTCATTCATCATGCTACTAATCAGCATTGATCTAGCATCAAAATCTGAAAATTTTGAAAATTTTGGAGCATTTAGCCAATTTTTGGTAAAATTACAGGTTTTTCCCGTGTCATGTCCGCGTCCCGAACGCGGATGTTTTGAAGGACTGCTCGGAATTTTGAAAACTTGGCATTTTTGGAAAGGGCATGCAAAGAGAAAAATTACCAATACTTGGGAGAAGCTTGATTTTGAGATTTGAGCCTCCAAAAGCTCAAAATACATCAAAAAAATGACTTTCTGCCCATTTTTTGAGTTGCAGAAAGTGACCTTGGGAGAAATGGTTTTTGAGGGGGCAAAACAACTCCAAATTCAGAAATTCCACTTGGGATGGAAAGTAGACAGGCCAAGCTTTTCAATGAGCTATCTTGCACTTGATTTGGACCGGAACCCACTCAAACGTTGCTGCAAAGGGGCGCGACCATTTGAACAGGGGGCGCGACCATTCGAGCCAGCTTTGCCAGAATTGACCTTTTTTGTCAAAAAAACATTGTTTTGACTATGGTTGACCATTTTTACTTGTAGATGATGGATAAATGTAATATTTTCATGGCACTTTGATAGATTTTATCTCTCTTTACCCTTCTAGAAGCTTCCTTGATGTAAAAAGTGAATAATTAATGCATGAATCAGTTAGCTAAGTAATAGAGGCAAGTTGTTGGACTGCCTATTATCTATGCTTATTTAGAATTAGTATCAAGACCTGCTCCTAGGAAGCTGAGTCGACCCCTAGACGGTGGGGAAAAGGAGTTAGATGGTCTATTTATGCTCTCTCTTTTCTCATTTTCATGGGTTGGAACTCTTGTGGGAGAAAGCTTTATTGTATATTGTACATCTATCTCTGCAATTTAGAAAAGGAAGGCCAGGGTTTTGCAGACATCATTGTGGATTCTTGTGGATTGTTGTGCTGATGGTGTGTTCTCTACATGTTCTTGTAAGTTTGTTTATGTATTCCACATCTCTCTTTGCTTCTATTTGGACAGATGAAGTGGTAAAGTTTGAATACATGCTTTGACATGCTCAGCTTTTTAGTTTGTTCAAAATTTATGTTTTCTGCTATCTAGAGAGGATTCAAATGATTGTTTGCCCTCTTTAGCTCCTTCTCTATCATCCCTGATCATCCATATCAGATTAAAGCATCAGCGCTTACTCCTACCTTGCCCCAAAGATTCCCCTGCAAAAACTGTGCTCAATCCCCGCACCCTGAATTGCACTCCCTCCAATTGCCACCAAAAAACCAAAAATCTTTAAATCAACCCCCCTTATCAATTTACTAGCCTAAAATCTTTATTCCTAATTGGTCAGCTTATCATATTGAAAGATCTACCGAATCTGACCCGAGAGAGCCTTCTCATACCTCGTAGGGCTAGCTACGAGGTGAAATGGTTTGATGTAGCCTTGAGAGTTTGTCTATCTCAGCCTAGGTGAATTCCAAGCGCTAACACACTGGATTCAAAAGAAGCGCTGGAAATTTGTCTATCTGTGGGTAAGCCAGTTTGGCACCTTGTTGTACTAGAAAGTTGTTGAATAATAAAATCCTCCCTTGTTGCACCGGTTTTCCCACATTGGGTTTTTCTGGGGACATTAGTCCAAAATAACTGTGTCAATGTGTGCATATGTTTGTTTCTGTACTACGGTGTGATATCTGCAGCAATATTTATTTTAATGTTTGTTGAAGTAATTTCATAAATAACATATGATGAAATAAGTAGGAAAAGTAAATTAGTCGTTGCAATGATAGAATTTTCACAGCATTAGGTTTTTCTGGGGACGTTTGTCCAAAAATAACGGTGTCCCTTGTGTATTTGTCTCGTTCTATTTCCAGTTCATGATCTGCATGTATGTGTAGTCTGCAATAGTGGTTTCATCCTTGTTTAATAATTAAATAACTTGTTGAATGTAAAAACTAGGAGATGATAAACCAATGATTGCAGTAGGATTTCTGATATGTAGATTCAAAAATTTTCACATGTTATAGGTTGCTTGCCTCGTCTATCAAATCATCTCAACCTTGCTGGTCAGTTTGGGCCCACGTCTGCACACACATTTCAGATAATTATCCTCTGAAGACAAAAACACATAAAAATTTAAAA
Source organism: Pinus taeda (assembly GCA_000404065.3). Lineage (NCBI taxonomy): Eukaryota > Viridiplantae > Streptophyta > Pinopsida > Pinales > Pinaceae > Pinus > Pinus taeda. The sequence goes on along the minus strand of APFE030850689.1, from coordinate 126,059 downwards.
ATTTGGAAATATGTCAAAATGAGAAATTCTCACCTAAATCACCCCACTGAGTTCTAGTCAGAAGTGGGATATCGGGATCACCTCTGTAATCCATCCCGGCATAAGGAAAGTCCTCAATCGGAACAATCTATAGGCCTAACCAATCAAAAATATTTGGTGTATACCTCACCACTGGGTTGTCACCTCCATGGCGTGCCATCAGTGCAACCCACCTCATCATGCGTGGATCCCTAGCCCCCCCCCATCTCCTAGAACCTACTGTGGTCGTAGAAGAGGAATCCTCTCTAGGGAAAAAGCAAGAAGAATGGCGCCGTAACTGAAATTCTTCAGTTTTCCATTCTTGCATCTGGTCAATTGTCCCTTCATGTTCACCACCACTGCCTCGCACTAGTTGAACACTGTGGATTCCCAGCATTCCACGGTCCTCTACATCTGTGCCTGTGTGGCTAAATGAAGGGCAGTAGTGCCACAAATCTTGCTAACAGTGAACGTAATGGTCCTAAGGGGTAAGAGCTCGATGGTCTGAATATAAATTCTACCATCCTCGGGTGGTGCACCCGTGCAAAAGCGTTGTAGATACCCATCAGTAGTATCTCCTCCTGTCCTCTATCCAAATAATGAAATGTCGGCTCCCCGAGGAGACAACTCAGTCAAGAAATAGATGTCATTGGCATCAATGGTAACGCGATGATCTGCAATCACAAAACATTGTTCCTGGACATTCCAGGTTCTTACCAACCATGTCATCAGATCTACCTGAGCTTTCATCCCAGGAATGAGCTAGTGTTTCAGGAGGCCACAAGTTCTTAGAGCTTGCGTGGTAGCCAGATCTGCCAAAGCTGCCAAATCATTGGCTTCATGCTCTCTTTCCCTCCACTCCATTTTGAACAACCAAACAAACCTGAAATGACCATTTTAAAAGGATTAAAATCATTTTTGAAAGTTATCTTATGTTTTTTAAGGCCCAAAACTTGTTTAAAAATAAACCCTCGTTGCCTGTGCAGCCACCATTTTACAGACAGGGCGCAGTTGCGCGTATTTTTCTAGGAAAAATCCGCGCAAGCCACGATTTTCCATATAGAAAATTTTACCCGCCTGCGCCGGCCCGACTGAAAAGAACTAGTGTAGGGCTGAGGCCGCATTTTTAAACATAGTTTTGCCCCAAAAAATAACTAGAAGCTTAAAATGGAATTTTAAACGGAATAAAAGCTAAGTTAAGGAAAGATCTTCTACCTAGAATAAGAGGTGTGCGGTTTCGTCCATTGGTTAGCTCAGAATCAGTCCTGGAAGTCTGATGGTAAAAACTCCTCTCTCTACTCTCAAAGGGTAAAAATGCAAATGGTGAAAATAATTTACTATTCCCACTTTTATAGGGTTTTTGAAGCTAAAAAATATCATTTTTTATATTTAAAACCTTTTGAGAGGGGAAATGATATTTTCAAGCAGTTTTGACGATTTATTGAGTTTGAATGTGCAGAATAGGTTGCAAAGCGAAGATGAATCATTTTGACTATTTAAGCAGACTTTTATCACTTTTCACGCTCTTAAAAAATTACGAAAAGCGAAAATCATGGAGTCTTCTTTTAAGCCCTTTTCAGACTCTTTCAAAACGAAAAGATTTTCGAGCACTTACTTGATCGAACTCGTAAAAGTAAATAAACAACAGTCCACTCAGTATAAGTTTACCCCTTTTACGAACTGAGTTAGGACTATTTACGGCAAAGGTATATATTGATCGAACATGGTCAATAGAGTTCTCCCTTGTATTATTTTATCCTTTTGTGGACCTCAGAGACTAAAACTTATGAAAAAGAATTTGATGGAGTCTACTTATGTTTTTCTTCCAACTCTCTAAAATTGAAAAACGTTGAACTTTACTTTCTCTGGGCTCGTTAAAATTTTACAGTAAAATAACTGAATGAGTTTTTCTTTTTGTGTCCCTTTCAAACTTGTTAAAAAAAATGACATTAAGTTACTCCTTTACTGGACTCGTTAAAACTAAATAGTATAAGACCCGTTAAGCATAACGGGACTGAACCATTCCATCTTAGGGTTCGTTAAAAATACTTCGATGGACTCATCTGAAGGATGAACTTACAGTCCAAGCATATGTTATCCTCCTCAAGCTTGTAAAAAATAAAGAGGTACTTGCCAGTAATGGTGGGGGGAAATTGGGGAAAGGTGTCCATTTTACATTATCATTTCTAAAGGTAGCATGTCGCTCTTGAACACAACACTCCGTCACACTCGTGTTTGGGTTGGGAAATCCACTTGTATTACAAATAATCAAACCTCATTTGAAATTCTTCACGGTTCTTGGTATTATCGTTAAGTCAAATGTTGCCAAGTCAATTGTCGTGTCGTTAAGTGTTCAAGAGAAGTTCAACCTCAGTTCAAAATCCCTTTGCAAATTCTAGCCTTCAATCACGTCAGCCATCCTTGAGTAAATCCTTGCAAACTATTTTCCAAACTTGACATTGTGTCTTGTGTCGTAGGCTTTCCTATGACGAGTCGCTTCCTATTGACTTCAGCTCATTCTAGGAAGTTGATCTAGAAACCTTCAATACCTCGAGACCTGCATGCCTTAATGGCAGGTTTCTTGCTTTCGACGACAGGTTCTCATCATTGGCCTTTGATCGAATGATTCTATGAGTGTTCGACTTTAGATCACCTATTCACACTTCATAGATTGTACTAGAAGTACCTTGAGAACCATTGTCATTATTGGTGGTTTCTCTCGCACTTGTTAACGGTTCACATCATTGACCGGTAATCAAGTGGTTTCTGCCATGTTCGACTTCGAAACATCAACTCGCATGGTTAGATTCGTACTATGGATCGAGAGATGGAGATCAAGATCTTGGATCTAGTTTCATCAATCCAAGTTGCGAGGAGATTTTATTTTCATGATTATGTAGACCCATTTATCACAAATGGTTGCGCCCATGTTGTGTCTATTGTCTATATGATTTTGGTTTTTCCATGCTTGTTCATTGAGTTCGCTTTACTCTTAGTATGGGAATGCCTACCTCAAAGATGAATTTTTCTACATATTTGGATTGTAATCCTTGAATGTTCCCAGCAGATTTTCAACCATTGCCTCTGATCCGATCCTTGGAATGATAAAGCGCTTCAATCTTTTAAACTTAGTTTACAGACTTCGCACATTAGGAGACAATCCGTTGCATGTCAATCTGTCGCCATGACACTTGATCAGTTTATCGGTCTTTTTACCATCCGTGAACATGTTTGAACTAGCTCCCTCAGAAGTCAAACAACCCAAAATATCTTGAAGTAGATGAGGAATTTGAGGAAATAGCTATCACACCTAGTTAAGTTTCACCTGGGCTGATTTTTCTAGAGTTTCCCGGGCATTCGTTGGAATTAACTCTGAGAATAGCGCAGGGATGTGCTTTATCTACCACTATAAACCCGTGCAAGTGAATTCAAGAAAGTAAAAATAAAAAGTACATTCTAGAAACATAGCTGGTTGAATATTTCCAAACTAAAAGCTTCCAGGTGATGACTATTCGAACTATAACCCTCAGATGATGCATCTTAATGCCTTTTCTCATGGAAACCTAATCCCTCAATTAAGAAGTCTCATCCTCATCTTTTGGATCTGAAACTTCTTGCTCTTGGCCTATAAAATGACTAGAGGATAGAGGGGTTGAGGAGGATAGAACTCAGAGAAGATAAACTCATGTTGTTAATTTGAGATTGGAAAGCTTGTCATCTAAGAAGGAGATTGAAGGAATTTGGGAGGGACCTCACAGCATCAAGGTGAAGGTTGTAAGGCTCCTCTTAATCTTTCATTAATAGAAATGAACACTTTCTCCCATTGATTTGTCTTATTGGAATGGTGAATGGTTTATAATGTTTATTAAGGCAAATTCAATTCCTAATTTCCTTGACCATTAGGTTAAGTTGTTTGGATTATTATATCGCTTGTGCTTTTGATCCTTTTATGGTTGATGTTTGCAGGTCTTATCAAGCATTGAGGAGCTACATCGAATCACAACAAGGGATCTTCATCAAGCATTTCGTGAAATAGGTAAGAGGCTCATTTATTAGCTTTAATTCTTATAATTCAAACAAGTTCAACTTCGGGAAAGGACAGTTCAATTGTCTTGCTTGTTTCTAGTTTCCGTCAAGGATCTAGGGAGATCGCTCTTGTCCGCAAGAGGGATTTGCCCAATGTAACACTTGTAAAGGTCGAGTTAGCAGCAATTTGGGATAAACCGGGTGACGACGAGCTAGTGTGAGTAGCCCTTAATGGGTTTAATAAGCAATGGAATGTCTTTGTTCAAGTCATCAATGGACGAGACACCTTACTGAGTTGGGATCGACTGTGGAGCGATTTCACTCAGGAGGATCTTAGAGTAAGTCTTGTTTGTGGAACCAGCAATAAAACTCAAAAAAGTGAGAAGAAACAGGAAAACATGGCCCTAACAAGAAAAGGGAAAGCGAAGAAGGTGTCTAGTAGAGGACCTAGTCCAAAAGGTGAGAAGAAGAAGAAGGACCTTTCTAAGGTCAAATGCTACGGTTCTCATGATTTTGACCACTATGTCAGCATTTGTCCATAGAGAAAGAAGAGCGAAAAGAAGGGCAAGAAGCAGGCAACAACTTCAACAAGTGTAGATGAGCTCTCTAACAGGATGAAACAAGAATTCACACTTATAGCTTTCCTAGGTAGTTCAACATCACAAGGTGTTTGGTAAATAGATAGTGGGGCATCATTTCACATGACAAGACTTAGGGAGTACTTCTCTAGTTACAAGGAAGAGGACATCAGATTCCAAATTCATATGGGGAACAAGTCCAAATGCAATCTAGTTGCAAGAGGGATTGTTCTATTTTAGAGGGAGAATGGCAAGCCGATTCCTATTCATGATGTGTTACATGTGCCAAGCTTGGGCATGAATTTGATTTCCATATCTATCCTTTAGGATAAAGGGTACAATGTAATGTTCAAAGGAGCGTAGATGAGTTGATCGAGAATAGGGATTGGAAATCACCCGTAACAATTGGAGCTAGGAGTGATCGACTTCACAGGTTGTAGTTTGATACTCCTAACGCATTGGTTAGCAGCAGTAATCAGAGAGATCAGGGAGAGTTATGGCATAGGAGGATGGGCCAAAAACATCACGGAGCACTTAGAATGCTTCATGAAACAAAGACAGGTGTTCCAGAGGTGGGCACAAAGCATGACGATGTATGTAGAGGATGTGTGTTGGGGAAGTTTGTGAAAGAAACTTATCAAAGGAGTGACACCACATCCAAGGGTGTTATTGATCTAGTGCATTCAAATATATGTGGACCGATGTCAACAAAGTCTCTCAAGAGATACAAGTACTACGTTACTTTTATCAATGATTTCTCCAGGAATACCTGGATATACTACTTGAAGACCAAGGATGAGGTCTTTCAGTCGTTTCCAAGAGTTTAAAGCTCTAGTGGAGAATGCGACAAGAAGGAAGGTGAAGGTTCTTCGGTCAGACAATGGAGGCAAGTACACAGCGAAAGAGTTCCAGGAGTTATGTACCAGGGAAGCGTATACGACTAGTGGTCGTTACATTGATATCAGAGCCACGTCTGATCCCGACTTTTAGCAATCAAATTATGTCAGCATTGTTGTTGTCAACATTCAAGTGTTTCACTACAAACTCGGAGGTTCTCCATTCTGCCAGTTTTGCTACTAGGCCTCTGGCCATTTAAAGAGAAAAGAGATAAAAAATTAAAATTAAAAAATAAAAATAAAAAAATAAAAATAAAAAAAAAAAGAGAAAAAAGAAAAGAGAAGAGAATATATATATATATTAAAAAGAAAGTATATAAGAAGAATATAATAATTATAAAAAAAGAATATAAAAATAAAAAAAAGAGATAAAAATATATATATCTAAATAAAAATAAAAACCAAAATTGACAGCTACTTATCTGGAAAGCTCCCCCCCTCCTACCAACCATTGTTAAGTCTACATAACCAAAAACAACCACCACTGCCAATCGCAGCCGAGGCCTTTGACTGTCCTTGTTTTGCGGCCTTTGTTGCCGTTCAACGTCACCCAACACTGAACAACTCACATTGCATTCTAAACAACCCGCCTTGACCCTGCTTAGTGCCACATCCATTTCTGTTGTCGATAAAAATTGTTATCAGTGCATATCCCATACCACCAACCCCTATTGCTTGCACCAAAGCTCCACCCCGCTCAATCAATACACTTCTGTACACAACTACAAATCATAACCAAATTTATATCCCTATCACCCTACATTTGACTAATTTCACTCCGTATTGTACTGTTGTCATTGTTCAATCCATACATCACTGCTTGTTCCAATATATTTTCCGTCATCCTCTAATAATTGTTCATATCCTTGTAACCTATTGCTTGAAGAAACCAAAGCTACCCATGCTTAAAGTATATAGGAGTTAAGAATTGAGGTACCAAATGCATTATTGAACCCAAGAGTCGAATGCCCCTATTTTTTTAAATGTCGTGACATTTCCCAAACAATAATTTAGCTTTTAAAAAGAGCATCATTTTAAGTCCAAGAGAAATAAAAGAACGAATAGAAAGACCAAAACTTGCGTTTTACTTAAATTTGATAATGCGTCCACGTGATACTATGACGGTGGGTGGACGGGTTACGTAGGGCGGAATTCGTTGATACAAACAAAGTTATATAGTCACAATTAAATTATGTAGGCAGATTTCAGTGAGTAATTAAATTATATAATCACAATTAAATATATTAATTTGATTATATATTAATTAAATAAAAAAATTAATTTAATTAATTAAACTATTTCATTAATTAAATTATAAAAAAAAGTTGAAAAATAATAATAATAATTGATAATATATATATATATATATATATATATATATATATATATATATATATATATTAAAAAGGTTTATATTAAGAAAGAAACAAAAAAAAATGTGATTACATAATACCTAAAGTCATCTCGACAAAACAAAATGGGATCAATCATTGAAAAAAAAATGATAGAGCTCAATTTTAAAATGACAAAGAAAGAAAGGTTTTCCTATAATGGTCTTTCAGTTATAGATCACGGAGTAATTACATTAAAAGGAAGTATTCAAGGACAAGAAGTTAATGTCGCCATCAGCCCAAACAATGATAAAATTATATCAACATCAACTTGGCAAATCAACTATTAATTCCAGAGCTAAGCATTGGTGTAAAGAAAAATATTTTTCACCAAAAAGGGTATAAAATTAGTGATCTACAAGTGACAAAAGGTCATTATGAGTACATATCTCAATTTCATGTTGTAAGGACAAATAAAAACACTGACATCATACCCAATCAACCCTAGTTTAAGGATTTGGGTACATTCATGTTAAACATAGAGAAACAAGTTTTGACGTTTTCTTATAAAGCGAAGATAGTCACGTTTTGAGACATAACAAGTAAATCAAAATCAACAAAATCTTTATTAGAAGACCTTAAGGATATCTCAGACTTGATGTTTCAAGATAATGAAAAAAATATATCAAAGAATCAAAAAGAGCTTGAAGAAGTCATCTACAGCAAAGACAGAAATTTCACGCCTAAGAGAACACCAAGAAAAACTACTCGAACAAGTCAATAAAGCTAAAGCATCAAAGAAGAAACTCAAGGAGCGTTTATTAGAACAAGAAGAAGAAAATTTACGTTTAAAGAGCCTTAACCAAACACTAGTAGAACAAATCAAGTGTTTAAAAGACGAGAAGCATGAAGGCCAAAATAAAGTTGACTCAGAGAATGAGGAATGCTTATGTCTCAAAAATCATAATCAAAATCTACTCAAACAGATTAAAAAACTTAAGGACGAAAAGAAATCATTGACGAATAAGTTCAAAGAACTTGTCGCAAAGGAAGCATCAAAATCTCCAGATGTAGCAGTCCAAACTGAAGAAACAAACATCAATACCACTAATCTTGTAATCTAGGCTAATCCAAACCCTATTGAAGTAAAAATGTACTCAGAGGTTGTTGTTCAAACAGAGGACACCCCAAATAAGGATTCGGTAGTCAAGTCAACAACAACAATGCCTAAAAAAAATCAAGAAACCACCATAAAAACGTTTAAGGAAGTTCAAACAAGAAAAATTCTTTATCTACATCTGAATCACAAGAGTAGACACCTTAATCAATCGACAAATATATTTCGCAGAACATAAACAAACTTATGTTTCGAAGAATATTGAAGTGAGCTCAATCTGGTCATACGATAACTATTCACCACACATCTTCAAGGATCAAAAGATTCTCCAGAAGATTAATCTAGGATGGTCCGATCCGTTTTCAGTACGACAATTACGTTTATCGTTCAGAACATCATATCATCTTGTATCAACAAAGATGAAAGCTCAGAAACAAAAAGATATTATGAACAACAGAAGAGATCTGATCCTTCATCAGTAAGCTTTGAGGACAAAGCTTTTTGAAGGAGAAGGCAATGTTATGAACATAAATTATGTAAAAATAGATAAAATTAGATAATAAATAATAATCCTAATTATATAGATATAATAATAAATAATAAGTAAATTAACTAATGGTTAGTTAGTTAATAATGAAAAGGCATGTCTTAGAGACATGCTTGTTCGTGAAAGGGTACTTACCTGGCAATATAAACAGGACCCTCATTCCCATTGTACTCATCCTACATCAATTCTTTATATAATATACAATTTACACTTACTATCCTACGATGGATGTATTTGTTTACGAAGTATTTTAATATTTATGCTGCATATACGACTAGTGGTCGTTACATTTAGCTAGTGTGAATATTCCAATTTACATAGTGCAAGTTGTTGGAGCTACATATCGATTTCCAGTTGTCGGAGGAAGTGCTAGTGTGTTGTTGGAGGCAGTATATTTGCTAGAACAATTTTCCAGAGGCTGTGAGACTTCCAGAATGTTGAAAAGTGGCAAATCAAGGATTGTCACGTCCCTAATAAATAAATTTCATTAGTCCTCAATTTTACAATTTTGGCGTTAATTAAATATTGTGGTTTGTAAACTTAGGAAAAGTGGGTTTAGGAGCCACTCACTTAATTTTTGGACAAGGGAGGAAATAAAACTTTAGAGAAAACTGAAAATTATTTTGTTAGTGGAATGTGGGGGACACTTAGAAAAGGGAATTCGACCCCCTTGAGAAAATTCACACTAGGAGAAAGAGGAAGAAGGGAGTTTGAAATTGTGGAGGAGGGGACCCACCAGGGAGAAAAGGGACCAGCATCTATAAATAGCACATGGGGGGCTCCATTTTTGCACTTTTGTCTAATTGATTTCTTGAGATCGTACTCTCTCTTGGAGGTTGTTGAGAACAAGAGGAGCAGAGTTGTTTAGCTCAAGAGTTTCAAGCAAAACTCAATCTCATTTCAGAGAACTTCAAGTGTCTCCCTAGTGAGATCTTGGGGAGTCTATTTCAAGGCTCCCATTGGAGGTAATTGCTCAGATTATACTTAGCCATTTGATCTTCCTAGGTGCAGAGGAGAAACTATGGAGTTTATTTGGAGCATCTCTCTTTGATTTCAAGTTTCAGACTTTTACAGGAAATTCTCTCTTAGAGCAAGGGAGAGATTAGTGACAGTTTGCAAGGCTGATATAGTGACAGTCTAGTGAGTCGAATTCTTCTCTCCTGGAGCCTACACAGGGGTTTCTGGGTATATATTGCATAGGGATTTGAAGAAGAGTTTTGAGCTGGAGTTAAGCTGGAAATTTGTGGCAGTCATCAAAGGAATTTTTGTAGAGGATTTCCAGCTAATTGGGAGAGGATTTGAGGCCATTTGCAGCAGTAACTTTTGGCTGGGCACAGAGCACATTGGCTAGGAAAAATCACACTTTTTAGCGCCATCTAGATCAGCTAGAATTTGGCGAAAATATTTCTGGATTTTGTTGGAGTTGGTATGGAAATCCTACAGTTAATTTTGCAGAAATTTTGGAGCAGGTTAGAGGGCTGAAATCTCAATTCACCTACAGCAGTAGCAGCGAATTTTCTGGGCAGTGCAAGTTATCAGTTGGGGCCATTTTCAGCTTGGCGTTTCATATCTTTCCACCTGGGTTTTGCATGCTTGTTGTAGCAATCCCAGGTGCACTCATTCCACTCTATTTGTACTCAGTTTCAACATTGGAGATTAATAAAATGCCTCAAATTTATGGCTCTTGTTCTTTGGTTGACTGATTCATATTTGCATGTGTGAATATTTTGTTGTAGATTAGTGCATGTATTTGATATTCATTGTTTTTCCTAGTTTGGAACATTACAGTGGTATCAGAGCATGTTCTTGGCCAGGTGTGGGAGAAAATAGCAGGTGATGCCATACAAGTACCAAGGAATCGTGTTCCACAGAGGTAGAGGTAGAGGAAGAGGAAGAGGTCGTGGTAGGGAATACGAATCTGATAATTTTTCAGACACAGAACTTGACCACAATTTTCAGTAGAAGACGGATTAGTGGAAGCATGGCGCAGTCAGATCTTGAGGGACAATTGCAGAACTACATGCAATCAATTATTGTCACTCAGATTGTACAGGCATTGCGACAATGACTCGGGTCGGGGGTTGTCACTTTGATCCCCGACCACTCTATTCTAGTTGTCTCCTAACAACAGGCTATGGGGGGTAGTCCCTATGGAAATGTGAAGATGATGGACAAGTTGGCAACCAACGAGTCTAGGAGACACAATTGAATGACCTAGCTACTTGGTTTATTTTAGCAAGGCTTAAATATTAGATTAGATTTGAATGTAAGACCAATGCCTTATAGAGTCAACTTCTTGTTTATTACAATTAAATGCCAAGTAACTGGATGAATAATCACTGCTTGGATGCTTCACTAACCTAGATGAAATGCAAGTCCTACAAGCTAGGTGAAGTGCAAAATCTTGGTTGATTTTACGTTAGATGCCTATTCTAAATGTAACCTTCCTCTTAACAGTTTTGCAACTAGTCTCTAGAGTATGTTGTGGGATAGAAGCCAATGGGAAGCAAGCAAAGGCTTGATTAACAATACTTCCCCCTGTGTTCCAACCACCTAGTGCCTCCAGTGTTGTAGAGACTGTGGCTCTGACGACTGTAAGATCACCGTGTTAACCACTAAAGAGGTGTTAAGCCCCTCAAGCTAAATTGAGAAAAAGTGGCCCTAAAGGTCTATCAACCAAGCTTATGCTTGGACGTAAATTATTAATCCAACTAGACTTAGAATGCAATGCACGATGGATTTAGTGATTCTGTTAATTTTAGATAACATTGGTATGTTTTATGCTTAAGAGCAATTTACTTCAATTTTTCTTATTAGCCCAATATCAATTTCTAGATTAGCAATCACATTAACATTGATAGTAAACGCAGATAGAACATAAACAATAAGCAGAAGAAAAGCCAAGACAAGAGGACACAATGTTTGGCAGATGCCAAGGAAAAACCCCAATGTGGGAAAAATCCTTTGATCAAAGCTTCTTATTATTCTTCAAAAGTTTAGCAAAGAGAGAGTACAATATACAAAATCTACTTGCCCAATCACTGTAAAACAATCTAGTCAAACTGCAGTCAACAGGATGCCCTAACCAGAAAGTCAACGCTGGACAAACCAGTAGAAAGTCTCCTCCAAATCAGCTCGGTCAAACCCAGTCAACTCGGCCTCCAAAGACATTCCAAATCAACCCAAAACAGTCTTGAAAAATCTGGTCAAACTTGGTCAACGCGCAGTCAACTTCTACAGTCAAAGGGCTGCAGTCAATGCTGGTCAAAGTGCCCAGAAAATCTCGATATTTGTGCCAAAATATGCGGCTTGCCCAAACAAATATTCTCCCACAAAAATCGCAGTCAAATGAAGTCAAACAATGCCTGGTCAACGCTAGTCAAAGATGGCTACAAGTCAGTCCACACAGAAAATAAAAATGCCTAGTCAAACCTTGACACATGTGGAGAAGAACAAGCCACCTGTGATTTGTACAACCCAATCAGATGAAGGGAGAGAAAGATGTGTGAGTTGATGTGTGTCCAAATGAGGAAGGTGCCTCTTCTATTTATACACAACATTGAGGGTGAAGAGGCACGTCTGTTGGACTTCACGAGCCTACATTAGACTTTTGGCCGACCTTGACAATTTGTCGATAGAAGAAATAAATTCATAATTCCATTTCTACTTGTCAAAATGAGATGATCTTTAGATCAATCCTACACCTCTCATAAAGAGGAATCCAATAAAAATATCATCTCCATCACATGAGTTGTCCAAGCTGGAGTTTGGCCCTAGTTTCCAATTTTAACACTCCCTCTCAACTAGGGAGAACTCCACCTACCAAACCATCTGAAAATATGTACCATCTCTATCATCCATGCTCTGCTCTACTCTACTGAACCATGAAGAAATAATGAAGAAGAAATGATCGAGAGTGTATCATACCACTCTCCACTAACCCGAAGTTAGTCTCCATTGAACCCAGATCAATATCAAACATCCTAGCACAAGGAGTACAGTAGTACACGATGCGTCCATCAGTAGTACTACAGTCCCTATCCTCATTTCCCAACTCATTGGCCAGATGGGAGGTACTTCCCATGAATCCTGGACTACATGGGTAGGATGTATTGGCAAGAGAAGTTGAACCACTCATGCTGTTCATATGCCATTGGAGAAGGTGAACCACTCATCCTATGCATTTATCAACCATCATGGGGTATCACAGGAGAAGGTGAACCACTCCCCCTATACACAGCGCACCACTAGGGGAAGGTGAACCACTCACCCTATTGTTGCTCATAACTCCAAGAAGAACCCCAAGGCCCCTGGAGCTCCCAAGCTCATTATCCAACTCAAACGGGACCCTCATAAGAGGGTCTCTCCCCGACTCCAAGTCATTCACGGAATGTTAAGAATTTGACCTTCCCCAGGGGCTTCATAAGAATATCTGCGACCTATTCATCAGTCCCAATGTGATGGAGCCTTATTGCTCCCCATTGTACCATATCCCAGATAAAGTGTTACCTGATATCAATATGCTTGGAGGGCTCATGAAACATAGGATTCTCAGAAAGACAAATCCCACTTTGGTTGTCATAGTAGATCATAGTGGTATCCATCACATGCCCAAACAACTCACTAAAGAGCTTCCTCAACCAAACAACTTCACATGAGGCCATACTAGCAACAATATATTTGGCCTCAACAGTGCTCAAAGCTACCGATTTCTTCTTCCTACTCATCCAGGATATCGAAGCAAAACCTAGTGAGAAGCAACATCCCGATGTGCTCTTACAATCGACCACACTGCTAGCCCAGTCAGCATCTGAATAACCATGGAGCCTCAAATTCCCAGCAGTGTATCTCAATCCTTAGGTGATTGTGCCCTGGAAATATCTCAAGAGATTCTTGCCAGCAATCTAATGTATAGGATGAGGCTTGACCATAAATTGACTCAATGTATTCACTGCAAAGCATATGTCTAGACGGGAGTTCACCAAGAACATCAGGGCCCAACAGCACTTCCGCATAACTTCTTGAAGTTAAGTTCCATCGGAGTAGTCATGGACTTACAATCCACCATCCCAAATCTTTCAAGTAGCTTCACAATGTATTTTCCTTGGAAAAAGAAAATCTCACCTGGCTTTTTCCAAACCTCCAAGCCTAGGAAGTAGTGCATCAATCCTAGGTCCTTCATCTCGAATTCGGAAGCCAACTCCCTCTTGCATTGATAATAAGAGGGTTCGCACCTGTCAGAAAGTGATCATCCACATAAAGTACCAAGATGAGAGGTCTATCATTTTCAACCTTGAAATAAAGGTTCGGATCAGCTTCACTTCTTCTAAAACCCAACTTCATTAGATAGTTGTTGATCCTCTCATACCAAGCCCGGGGAGCTTGCTTCAACCCATATAGGGCTTTCTTCAACCTACATACATGTGTCTTTCGATCTAGAACTTCGAGCACCTCGGGTTGTTCTACATAAACTTCCTCCTTAAGTGAACCATGCAAGGTGGTGGTCTTGACATCCATTTGATGAAAATTCCATCTTTAAGAGGCAGCAAGGGCAATGATTGAACGGATGGTGGTATTTCGAGCAAATGGTGCAAATATCTCATCATAGTCCATACCTTCCTTTTGAGAGAAGCCTCAAGAAACAAACTTGGCCTTGAACTTTTCAGCACTTCCATCAACTCCATGCTTGATCTTGTAAAGCCATTTCGAGGTGACAACAAATTTGTCCTTGGGTCTAGGGACCAGATCCCAAACATCATTCTTCATAATTGACTCATACTCTTCGTTCATAGCATCCTTCCAAACTTGGTGCTTCATAGCTTCTTCGAATGTGCAAGGCTCAGTTTGAAAAATGGTGCTCATGGCAACTAAGTACACTTGGTACCTGTTGTCCCACAAAGTGTCTAGGCACCGCGACAACGATCAGAATAAGGGTTGTCACTCTAATCCTTACTCTGTTTGGACTCTCTCCTAGGCAAGTCAAGGGGGGTAGTCCCTAAGATGAATGGATGAAGGTAGCCTGTGAAACACAAGCTCTAGGAGACCTGAAGATGGACAACTTCACGAATTTAGAACAAATCTTGGTCAACTGAGATGAATAGATTAAACACAAGACACAACCATAGGATAGAAATGATTATAGACCAGTGCCTTAGTATTCGATTAACCATAGATTAAGTAAAAACAAGTTATCTAAAGCAATTCACAAATGTGACGAATGGTGACAATCATGAACGATTAATTGTGAATGCTTAAAACTTTATCATGCAAGAGATTCCAGATTTAAAATAATTTTCATTAAGAATTCAGATCCAGAACAATTTTCCAATAGGCAATATAAATTTTTAAAACATTAATCGCACTTGCCAATAGAGAAATCACTTACCACGAAAGGACACCAAGAAACTTTAGATGAACAATTTAATTATTCCTTAGGAAATTAATTTAATGTGGTAAAATGAAGAGATTAAATTTTTAATGTGACAAAAGTAAATTAAAAGGGTTAACTAATCGAAATTTTATTGGGCCCTGGGCCACATTAAAATTTTAATGTATTAGCGCAAATCCTCTTTTAATTTAATTTTTTCGTAATCTCAAGTCACAAAATGAAGATTTTTTAAACTTTAGATTTTTTTTATTTTTTAATTTTTTTTAGGTTTTTTAATGTTTTAAGCAAAATCAAAATGAAATTAAAAAAAAAAAAGAAATGAAATCAAAAATAAAAAATAAAATGCAAAACAAAACAATTAAAATAAAACAAATGAAAAGTCAACCAAATTAAAAAGAAAAAATAAAACAAAAAAATCATGACCAAGTCGAATTTCAAATGAAAATAAAAACATAAACCCAAACCCCCATACAACATTAGATTCATCATACCTGGAGTTTCTTGATATTTTGGGAGGTCGACCATTTCCAAGTTGAGTAGCGGAAGCATTCCTTTTTCCTTTGCTGGAGAACCTGCCATTCCTTTGATTGTTGTTGCCCCTGAAATTGTTGCGGTTGTTGTTGTCATCATCCCGAGGTGTATCCCTTCTATTAGCACACTCCCTAGCATAGTGGCCAAACATGTTGCAAATGAAGCATCTACCCTTTCTTCCATCTTTGAACCCTGATCTTCCTTGACATTTCTTCTTTTAACCTGCATTGTTCTTTCTTTTAGCATGAGTGGAGAATGCAGTAGGATCATTCCTATTTGAAGGCATGTCTCTCTCTATCATCCTTGTCTCTTTTTGAGTACATATAGTCAACAATTCATCAAAACCTGGAATTCAGTCATTGTTGAGGATTGTAGCGTTGAACACATCCCATTCACGAGGGAGACCTCCAAGGACAATGAGAGTGAGCTCCCTGTCAACAATAACTTCTCCAATTGATAGAAGATCAATTTTTATTTCGGTGATCCTCATGAAGTAGGATTGGATATCTTCTCCTCTTCCCTTCTTTATGTCCTTAAACTTGTTCTTGAGAAATAAGACTTGGTTTGCATTGCTAGCTTTAATCATGCTAACCAACTTGTCATACATCTCCTTAGATGTGCCCAAATCGGAGATGTAAGCAACTAAATGCTTATGAATAGAATCCCTGATGATCTTCTTAGCTTTGACTTCACCTTTCTTGTACTTTGTCTTAGCGGCAGCCAGCGCATTTGAAGGAGGTTCAATAATCTTTCCCTGCACATAGTCCATAGCATCATGCTCTTCCAAAGTCAAGTCAAGTCAAGAGACATCTTCCATGCATAATAATCAAACTTATCAATGAGCTTGTCATCAGATTTGAAGTAAGATGAGGAGGCCATTGAATCTTTTCCTTGTTCAACAATTCTCAATGATTTCTCTTCTCACTCTTCTTGGGTTTTTTCTTCACCTCAGCACCGATACCATGTTAATTTTAGATAACGATGGTACATTCTATGCTTAAGAGCAATTTACTTCAATTTTTCTTATTAGCCCAATATCAATTTCCAAATTAGCAATCACATTAACATTGATAGTAAATGCAGATAGAACATAAACAATAAACAGAAGACAATCCAAGCAAGAGGACACAGTATTTAGCAAATGCCAGGGAAAAACCCCAATGTGGGGAAAACCCTTTGATCAAATCTTCTTATTATTCTTCAAAAGTTCAGCACAGAGAGAGAGAGTACAACATACAAAATCTACTTGCCCAATCACTGTAAAACAATCTAGTCAAATTGCAGTCAACAGGATGCCCTAACCAAAAAGTCAATGTTGGTCAAACCAGCATAAAGTCTCCTCCAAATCAGCACAGTCAAACCCAGTCAACTCAGCCTCAAAAGACATTCCAAATCATCCCAAAACAGTCCTGAAAAATCTGGTCAAACTTGGTCAACGTACCGTCAACTTCTACGGTCAAAGGGTTGAAGTCAACGTTGGTCAAAGTGCCCATAAAATCTCAATATCTGAGCCAGAATATGCAGCCTTCCCAAACAAAGATTCTCCCACAAAAAATGCAGTCAAATGAAGTCAAACAATGCCTGGTCAACGCTGGTCAAAACTGGTTGCAACTCTGTCAACGCAGAAAACAGAAATGCCTAGTCAAACCTTCGCATGTGTGGAGAAGAACAGGTTTCCTGTGATTTGTACGACCCAATTAGATGAAGAGAGAGAAAGGTTGTGAGTTGATGTGTGTCCAAATGAGGAAAGTGCCTCTTCTATTTATACACAATGTTGAGGGTGAAGAGACATGTTTGTTGAGCTTCATGAGCCTACAATAGACTTTTGGCCGACCTTGACAATTTGTCCATAGAAGAAATATATTCATAATTCCATTTCTACTTGTCATAATGAGATGATCTTTAGATCAATCCTACACCTCTCGGAAAGAAGAATCCAATAAAAACATCATCTCCATCATATGAGCTATCCAAGGTGGAGTTTGGCCCTAGTTGCAAATTTTAATAGATGCTTACATTAAGATTGGTTAAATGTTCTTTAAGTACTTAGTTATGATTTGACATTAAGTTATATCAACAAGTACTTATCAAGATGATACTATATTAACCATTAGAAAGTGCCAGTTTGTAATGTTCCTTTTTGTGGTGTTCCTTATGACATGGTTAGGATGGACTTTCAAAGTTTCGCAGACAGGTCACAGGTGCAGGTTGGTGTCATCAACGGGCCCAGGGGCTTTTGGAGGGATTTTGAGGAGTTTCTATGAGGTCCGATGGCATTTGCTTGGTATATTCCATCATCCGCACAATTTTCCTTTCGTATTGGTGCATTCCAACAACTTTCAAAAAACAAAGTTATTATTGGGTCTAACTCAATTAATTACGTTTAAAGTGGCATTCTGGGAGGAATACTTGACAGAACACCTTAGTGTAATAGCTCATTAGAACCAGAACGAGAATATTTGCAGGATGGGATGGTTAGATGTCAGTTTCAGTGACCTGAGGAAACATGGTGGCTAATTTACCCTTTTCCCACACTAAAAAGAATATTTTAATTGAAATAAAAGAGGGGAAAGTGCTCCATGATTAAAATAATAATAAAATATGAGGTTCTAGAGGGGTCCTTCAGATCTATAAAAGAGGAGGAGGAGACCATTGGAAGACATCTTGGATTTCATATTACTTCTTGTATGAGAGGTTGAGAACCCAGTTCTCTACTTCATTGGTAGCCCCAGGACGGAAACCCTTGGGTGATTTTGGTGAGAGTGCACAAAAACCCACCTCATCTCCTTGGTGGATTCAGCTAGAGTTCATAGGTGCAGTGATTGCTCTCAGTCAGTTTTGGGATGGTCAGTGTCGCATTGGAGCAGATTATCTTGGAGGTCAGCTTTTCATCTCAGCTATTTTGGTTGTATATGCATGTAGCCCCAGTTTATCCATTATAATAAAAGTTGAGAATTTTCCTCCTCATTGTTTTATTGGATTGCAGTGCTCTATCTGTTTTATTTTACATGGAAATCTTTTGTTAATAGAATGTTTAGTTTTACGATGAAATTTTGGGTTGAGTAAATTTTAGCATAGTTAACATAATGTCCTATTTGGGACATTACAGTGGTATCATAGCTAGTGTTCTTGCCAGCCTGAGGGTTTTTGTAGATCAATTCGAGTGTTTCAGTTTGTTCTAGGGTTTATAATTGCAAATTTTTCGCACTTATAGTAATTGTTCTACAAAATTATGACAAATTGTGGCATGCACAATAATCATTCGACAAATCTATAAAGGTCGTCGACTAAATTTTAGGTGGTAACCGTCAAAATCCTTCCAATGTCGAATGTAATACAAGAAGCCGCATTGGTTTAGTGACATCCACAATCATTTGGTAAACCAAACTTGAATGAATTCTATAGCAAGAGGCAAATCAGTGGATATGGTAACCGAGTACCCATATTGGGGAATTCGATTAGATGCAAGTGAAAAAGAAAATGAAGTAAAATTAATTTTGAAGGATCTAAGGGCCACTCTCGTCTTAAAGAGTCATGAGCATATATCAAAGGATGTGAATTGGCTTATTTTGAATCAAAAGGGAACCATGTTTCACAATTATAGCCACATAGTCGCAGTCTGTGGTATTAGCCAATCAATGTGTCGGTACTAGAAGACTAGAACTAACCAAATATTTGGGAATGAAAATTGCTAGCCACCACGGAAGCCACATGGGACGAGTTGACCAGCAATTGTGATCATTGTGGGAAGCAAAGCATTGGAATTTGCAAAAGACGCCATTTTCAAAATCGTGTTTGTTGTGCAAAAGCTTCAGCTTGATATCTCTTCTATCCAAGGGTCATGAAATTATTGCCAGGAATCAAGGTTTTGTCTATAGGGAGAACGAGTCAATTTTCCTTAGCAAAGGAATCGTTCTGCAAGGATGCAAGATACGACTGAAAAAGGGTCATCATCAACGATTCAAAATCGATAGAGCGTCGAAGTAGTATGCAAGTTCAACGGAAGCCTAAGGGTTGCACGAAAATTGCTCACCCTACCCATCTTATGCCTACGTTAAGAATCGAGGCAATTATAGCAGAGTGAGATCTAGTGTGCAAGTCTAACTTGTGAATGAATTCGGTTGAGGCTCTGCATCTGCACCGATCTATATAATGCGGGACACAACCTATGTGCAGAATTAGATATCATGGAGTTGAGATATCGTGGAACCAAGTTTTTGCTAGCATTGGTCACGCTGGGGACATACATGCATTTCGGCACTGGCTTCATACTAGGCTCCACCACAAACCTCCATCACACTGTTTGACATCCGGTGCCCGAAGCTTCTTCATGTGTGAGTGGCACAGAGGTTGTATAGACCGAATGAGCCGCCACGAAAACAAAATTAGTTATGATAAGTTCCATATCTTTCCACTGGTCGAATTGAATGACAATAGGCCTGCAGTCAATCCCGCAACCATCTTTCCATTGTCAGCAACCTTCGTGACGGTGCAAATGCCAACACAGAGATGACAAAATTATTGACCAGCGTTGGGCATGAAGATATCCAACCTGGAGACTATAGAGCCTGTGCATGTGTAGCTCATTCAACTCGAAAGTGTTGTCGAATATTTTCAAAGGCCGATTTCTGAAGGAGATATTGCATATTGAGAGCTTCATCTCTGATGGACCAAATACTTGAACCATTAAGCCGCAATTGTTTTTGATCAAAGTGTTGAATGAGGCATGGATCGAAATTGTTTATATAAAAGCCAAGTTGAGGTTATCAGTGAGCAGCGCCATATATTTGAGCATGTAGCATGATCGTATCTCTGTTGCACTGGAGGAGCACGAGGATCAATTCATAGAGGTGACGGGTTATTAGTTCAAAAGAGGGATAAGGGGACTAGAATTATTATGATAACTGAGAGAAAAAGTGTTGTCATTCATTTGCCCGACTTTTTATTGCTAAGTCTGAAATTAATTGAAGGGAGGCCCATTTGAAGTAATAGAGGAAGATTGCAGTCAAAAGAAAAGATCACTAATTTAAATTACTTGCTAGAACCATATTTTGCATATCTGTAGCAGCCTTTTTGGGATGACTGGATTGGTCTTCAAGTTATTCCAACTAAGTTTGTGAGCTAACAACCTTCAGCCAAGAATCATATCTTCAGCAATTTGTAATTAGTCAAGATCGTGGAAGAGAAATCTTGTAGCAGCTTGTTTGGAGAACTGTCCAGGCATGTATATTTCCACACCATACATCTATACTCTAATTATTTGCTTGTTTTAAATTAACAGTCTAAGTCCTGAATTTTGTAATTAGCGGATGAGGTATTTTATTGGTCTAATAAATCGAAGAGTTAGTCTTGAGTTGTCAAGCTTGTCTATCATCATTGTATGAAGTTTGTCAATCAGAGTCATGCATGAAACATTTTCATGTACCTATCATTAAATCATGGATGAAAATTTCACAAAATCCCTTCATAAGCTAGCAACAACAATCAACAAAACTTTTTCTAAGGAGATACTCCCGATGCTACTTCAAGAGCAACCACAAGAAGAGCATGAATTGGGATACAAAATTTTTAAACTTGGGACAAATTTGAAACACATAAGGGTCATAGTGAAAGCTCTTTTCAAACTAGAAGAACTGGATGCACTCATTTCCGAAGTGAACCAGTCAGAAGGGAAGAAACTAATTTGGGCTCTAAAACCAGCTATGCTTGCTCTCATGCAACACAAGTTCTTGGGGGAACTTTGTGAAGGGATAAGACTTCCAGTTGCATCCTCTCTTAGTAACATCATGAGGCTGACTGCACCTATACCTCCTTTCAATGATGATATTATGAGTAGAGTTTTCAAGCTGATAGTAGAGACTTTTCAGGACTTGGACAACAGTGCAGGTTCTTCCCTTGGGAAGAAGCTTGAGATTCTAAAATTCATGGCCTTGTTCAGAACTTATGACATGCTTGATTTGGGGTGTGATGACTTGATCCATCAGATGTTCCAATGTTTCTTTAACATTAAGAAACATCACCATGACACAGTCAAAGCAAATATGCTATCCATTTTGTCTTCAGTTATGGGATATCATGATGCAATTTGCAGGGAGTTGCAGGTTAGATTGTTGACCATTTGGAGGAGAGAACAACTAGTTTCCCCTGTTGCTTATGAACTGGCCGAAAGGTTGGTTGAGCAAAACATTGGGTCGTTCAAGAGACAATTGACTAGGGAGGAGCTGCTCAAGTCTGGTGGATCATGCAACAAGAATGAACTGAGGAGGAAAGGTCTCTGCTTCATTTGCCAGGGACCTTGGGGACCTGATCACTCACCCTTTAGTAACAATGAGGAGATGATAGAGGTTCCTTCTGACTTTCAGGGTGAGGATTCTTCTTTGGACGAGTCCATGGGTTCATACAAGGATGCCTCTAAGGAGCATGAGTCATGTGGAGTTGTTGACAACAAGTCATATTTACATTTGGATGTGTATGGTGAGTAGTTAGTGGACCCTATGGGAGGCATTTAGGACGATGATTCACCAGTGATGATTCAGCATGAGCAGCATATGGTGGATCATGAGTCAGCTGAGAAGGAGGATGGGCACAGTATGCATGATGAGCATTTAGGTTTGAGGTTCATATTGAGCCCGTGATGGAGGAGGATGAGCAACCACCCTTGGGGTCAACAATTGATGAGGAGCAGACAAATGTACAGACAACTAACAGGGTGGCAGTATTTGCAAACACTTTTCCTTAGGAGGTGTTGGAGGCTGACAAGGTAGTTTTGCAGAAGGCTAGTAGATGGCAAGAGCATGGAGTTCTCGATTAAAGGAGGGAGGAGTTGTTGGAGATGGTGGTGCATCCATCTTTGGACCTACCCATTGATGCAGTGAAGATAGGTGATGTAGTATTTCTAGGTCGCAACCCTCTCCAGGAGTACATAGAGAGGGCTTGTAACACAACTTGCCCACTTTTTCCTATCATAGAGAGGGGCAGGTTTCCTTAGACAAATCTTGTGGATTAACCAGATAGAGCATCTTGAGTTAAGCAGGGACCCATATTAGCCTAGTAGGCTTGTTTCTTACACAGGTGTCCATAAATTGGATTGGCGAGAGATCATGAGTTGGTACCCTATTGATGGAGTATCATTTTTAGTTAGAAGCCTTGCATTACAGGAGCCCTTAGAGGTGAGGAATACTACATGCTTCAGTTGGTAGCAGGATGTAGGTTGGCCACTCATCAGTATTTCAGCATAGCATCAACATCGTGAGGTTGACCTTGGTCTATGCCAAGGGTTGGATTAGAGAGAGGTGATGAGTTGGTACATGGTGGATGGAGCAACACTCATGGTTGGAGTTATAGCACAGCAGGAGCCATGGAGCCTTGATTCTTGTTCTTGGTGGCATTAGGATCCAGGAGGATTTGTTGATGACAGGTTTCGCCAGAGACTGGTCTGGGATCCGGGCATTGAGGGATCCATTCATGGTGGGTTGACACAAAGGCAGAGCATCACCCAGTGGTTCATATGCGATCCTGGCATTGGGTTTCAATTGTGTTGGGCCACCAGATTGGTCCACAGGTTTGGATTGCTTGAGGGCAAGAAATCTTGGGGAGGGAGGATTTGCACTGTTCCTTATGACATGGTTAGGATGGACTTTCAGAGTTGAGGGAAGACAGGTCACAGGTGTAGGTTGGTGTCATCAGCAGGGCTAGTGGCTTTTGGAGGAGTTTTGAGGAGTTTCTATGAGGTTTGATGGCATTCGCTTGGTATATTCCATCATTCACACAGTTCGCCTTTCGTTCTGGTGCATTCCGATAACTTTTAAAAACTAGAGTTATTATTGGGCCTGAATCAATTAATTACGCTTAAGGTGGCATTCCGGGAGGAATACTTGACAGAACACTTTACTATAATAGCTCGTTGGAACCGGAATGTGAAGATCTACACGATGGGTTGGTTAGATGTGAGTTTCAGTGACCTGAGGAGACATGGTGGCCAATTTACCCTTTTCTCGAATTAAAATATATATATATATATATATATTAATTGAAATAAAAGAGGGAAAAGTGCTCCATGATTAAAATAATAATAAAATAGGAGGTTCTAAAGGGGTCCATCAGATCTATAAAAGAAGAGGAGACCACTGGAGGACATCTTGGATTTCATATTACTTCTTGTATGAGAGGTTGAGAACCTAGTTCTTGACTTCATTGGTAGCCCTAGGACGGAAACCCTCAGTTGATTTTGGTGAGAGTGGATGAAAACCCACCTCATCTCCTTGGTGGATTCAGCTAGAATTCACAGGTGCAGCGATTGATCTCAGTCAATTTTGGGAGGGTCGGTGCAGCATTGGAGCAATGTTAATTTTATGCAACAATAGTATGTTCTATGCTTTAGAGCAATTTTACTTCAATTTTTTTATTAGCCCAATATCAATATCCAGTTTAGCAATCACATCAACATGATAGTAAAATGCAGATAGAACATAAACATAAATAGTAGAAGACAAGCCAAGACAAGAGGACACAAGATGTGGCACCAGCCAGGGACAAACCCCAATGTGGGGAAACCCTTGATCAATTCTTCTTATAGTCTTCAATAGTTCAGCAAAGAGAGATAGTACAATTTACAAATCTGATCATTTATAACAGCAGCAAAAGAGTCCTAACCAGAAAAGTCAACACTGGTCAATAGGGCAGATTTGACCCTCAACAATTCGGTCAACTTCAATCAACTTCGGCCTCCAAACAGCAAGATGAAACAACACTCAAAACAACTGAATTCTACCCAATCAAAGTCTGGTCAAACAATCAACCTGCGGTCGGCCCTTACCACAGTCAATGCTGATCAAATAGTACAGAAATTCGATCTCCTGAAATTTTGGCCTCCTGAAATTTCGAACGTGTGGAGAGAGAGAGAGGCCTAGAAATCCGTACCCAATCAATGAGGAGAGAGAGAGAGAAGTGTGAAGATGAGTGTGTCCAAATGAGGCTAAGTCACCTTCTATTTATATGCAATTTTGAGGATGAATAGACGTGACTGTTGGGCTTCTGAGCCTACATAAGTTTGTTGGCCGACCTTGACAATTTGAACATAATCAAAATAAATTCATAACTTCATTTGTACATGTCATAATCGGATGATCCTTCGATCAATCCTACACCTCTCCAAGAGAGGAAACCAAGAAAAATATTAGCTGTCATAAATAAGATGACCCATGTGGAGTTTGGCCCTAGTTGTCAATTTTAACACTCCCTCTCAACTAGGGAGAACTCCATCTACTAATCCATCTGCCAATTTGTACTATCTCTGCCATCAATTCACTGCTCTGCACCATTGAATTATAAAGAAAAAGAAGTGATCAAGAATGTATCATATAATTCTCTACAGGCGTGAAGTCAGTCCCAATCAAAGGAGAGTGTGTCATACCACTCTTACTGACCTGAAGTCAGTTCCAATCAAAAGAGAGTGTCTCATACCACTCTTACTAACCTGAAGTTAGTTCCAATTGATCCCAGATCAATATCGGTCATCTTAGCATAGGGACTACGGTAGTACACGATGTGTCCATCAGTATTACTATGGTCCCTATCCTCATTTCCCTACTCATTGGCTAGATGAGAGGTACTTCCCATGAGTCTCAGACTGCATGGGTAGGATGTCTCAGCAGGACAAGGATGAACCACTCATCCTACCTACATGTCGCTAAAGGGTATCGCAGGGGAACACTGAACCACTCACCCTATACATATCAAACCACTAGGGGAAGGCTGAACCACTCACCCTATGGTTGCTCATCGCTCCAAGAAGTATGCCAAACCCCTTGGAGCTCCCAAAGTTCAATGTCCATCTCATACAGGACCCTCATAAGAGGGTCTCTCCATGACTCCAAGTCGTTCATGGAAGGCCAAGAACTTGACCTTCCCCAGGGGCTTTGTCAAAATATCGACGACCTGCTCATCAGTCCCAATGTAATGGAGCCTTATTGCTCCTCGTTGTACCATATCCTGGATAGAGTGGTACCTAATATCTATATGCTTGGAGTGATCATGAAACACGGGATTCTCTGATAATCGGATCCCACTTTGGTTATCACAGAGGATCATGGTGGTATCCAACAAATGTCCAAATAGCTCACTGAAGAGCTTCCTCAACCAGACAGCTTCACAGGAGGCCATACTAGCAGCTGTGTATTCAGCCTCGACAGTGCTCAAGGCAATCGATTTCTGCTTCCTGCTTATCCAAGATATCGAAGCAAAACCCAAAGAAAAACAACATCCAGTAGTTCTCTTGTGATCCACCACACTTCCAGCCCAATGAACATCAGAATAGCCATGCAACCTGACATCTCCGGCAATGTATCTCAGTCCATGAGTGATTGTGCCCCGAAGATATCTTAGAAGATTCTTGGCAATAATCCAATGTATATGATGAGGCTCAACCATGTATTGGCTCAATGTGTTAACTGCAAAACATATGTCCGGACGGGAGTTTACCAAGAACATCAGTGCTCCTATGAGTTGACGATACTTAGAAGCATTTCCCAATTTAGGTCTGGCAACACTACCACATAACTTCTTAAAGTTAAGTTACATCGGAGTAGTCACAGGATCGCAGTCCACCATCCCAAATCTTTCCAATATCTTTACAACATATTTTCCTTGAAAGAGGAAAATTTCGCCTGCCTTTTGCCAGACCTACAACCCTAGGAAATAGTGCATTGGTCCTAGGTCCTTCATCTCAAATTCTTAAGCCAACTCCCTCTTACATTTTTGAATAAGAGGGTGTGCACTTCCATCAGCTCCATGCTTGATTTTGTAGAGCCACTTAGAGGTGACAACCGATTTGTCCTAGGGTCTAGGGACCACATCCCAGACATCATTCTTCGTAAATGACTCATATTATTCATTCATAGCATCCTTCCATACTTGATGGTTCATGGCTTCTTCGAATGATGAAGGCTCATTTTGAATGATAGCGCTCATGGCGGTCAAATATCCTTGATACTTGTTCAGCTTCTTGCTCTCACAGAAAGTCCCCCTTCATGAAATGTGTCTCTTGGCATCTTCGAGAGTCTCCCTTGTTGATTTGGGGTAGCATCGAATGTGCTCTAGCCACGAAATTTGGTGGAGAGGTTGGGGCACATAAGACCTCCAATACCCAGAAAGGGTTTGGGCAGATTCTAAATAGATCAAGAGATATTAAAATAATTAATATTTTTAATGGAGTCCCTAAGTCTAAACTTAGGGAAAATAAAATATTAATGTGTATTAATATGAATCTGTGTTAGAGTGGTCCAAAAGACATGGATCAAGCCAAATCTAATCTTAGCTGTTGATTAGGGACTTAATCTCGACTGTTGAGATGTCAACCGGAAAAGTATAAGAGGAGGCTTGAGGGTCACTTGGAGAGTACACCAGATGATCAGTCATTCTATTCTCTAGAGCGGGGTTTGCTAAGAGAGATAGAATCAGTGATCGGGAAAGCAGTTGAGGGGCATTAAGTACACAGAAACAGAGAAGGCAGAGATTGTGCCAGGAGAGCAGCGCAACAACCAAGGAGGGTTACACAGAGCCTGCAAGGGCTCACGCAGGGCCACGCAGAGGCAGCAAAGTGCTGCGTTGAGCACCAGAGGTGCCAGTGCAGCTGACGCAGGGCCTCCTAGGGCTGACGCAGGGCCACCGTGAGACAGAGAGGGGCTAACGCAGTCCAGTTTGGGCAGACGCTAGGGTTGCAGAGCAGTTTTGTGCTAGGGAGCTGCCGAAAGGATTTTCCGGGGTTTCAGCCAAGAGATTTCTCTCAAACTGTGAGGTATAGATGCTAAGGAAATTCTCTGTTGGGTAGGTCAGTTTCGACACCCAGATTGTACTCTGATATTGCTTAATAAGAAAACCCTCAAATAGCTGCACTAGTTTCCCCACATTGGGTTTTTCCGGGGACATTGGTCCAAAAATAATGGTGTCATGTGGTGTGTTTGTTCTTGTTTCTTTTAGTCGCTTATCTGTAATATGTTAAGCATGCACTGGTGTTTATTTTCAGTATTTACTTTGTAAATAACTTGTTAAAGAAAAAGTAACAAGTAGGTAGAAATAAATCAGAAAATGTGCATGAAGGGTTTCTAAACTAAGTAAGCTTAGAAACTTCGACATGGTATCAGAGCATGATTGCAGATCACAAGAGAACTAAGAGACATCAGCCGAGCGGAGCAATAGCAGCAGAAAACAGTTGTCTCGAGGTGACAGAAATTGTTTCTAGCAGCGCAGAGGCCAAGAAGTGTGACGCAGAGCCAGCCAGAGCCACGCAGAAGAAACCGGGAGTTGCGCAGAGCCTCAGAGAGGCCAGCGTTCCTGATGCATAGGGCCAAAGGGCTGACGCAAGGCATCCCAAGGTTGACGCAGAGCCATCTAGGGTGACGCAAAGAGGGGCAAACGCAGTTCATAGAGAGGCAGTTGCTGGAGTCTAGAAGGCTGCAAAAATATTGCAGAGTGGAGCTGGTGAGGTACCGTAGTCAAAACAGTACCTGACAGAGCAAGGCCGGAGGATTTGTTACTGAAGGTTTCTAGCCGAGGAACCTGGATCAGCAGTGCAGTTGCACAAGATGATCAGAGTAGGGGGCATCTCGACAAGCGGTAGAAGGATTTCCAGGAGGGAAATCAATACTCAGAGGGAGTCCAAAAGAGAACTTCCAGACGGGAAGTAGAGACTCGGAGGAGTCGAACAGAGAACTTCCAGGAGGGAAGTAGAGGAGCATCATGGCACTACATGAGGTAAGAGGCCAGGATAGGCTGGATGGAGCATCGAACTTCGCAGTCTAGAAGGCCGGAATCTTATCAGTGCTTCACAGGAATCGTGTCAAGAACTTCGCCTTGAAGGTTATAGTTATCCCAATCGACCACAATGATAACGACAAGTACGAAGAAGTGATGGTGAGGGCCAAGTGCATTATCCTTGACCTCGTGCATTATTCTTAACAAGGTCAAGGATCATGTGGTACCACATATAGTCGAGAAGGAAACGATAATTGAGATGTGGGAGGCTCTCAAAAACCTATACCAGCATACTTCTATGTAGAGAAGAATGTTGCTCGAGAACCAGATGAGGTCGCATCAGATGAAGAAGGGTCAATCGATTGACACCTTCCTCGGAGGACTGA
This sequence comes from Pinus taeda, assembly GCA_000404065.3. Taxonomy (NCBI): domain Eukaryota; kingdom Viridiplantae; phylum Streptophyta; class Pinopsida; order Pinales; family Pinaceae; genus Pinus; species Pinus taeda. The sequence continues at coordinate 97,491 of APFE030850689.1, read as the reverse complement.
ATGAGATCCGAGACTAGTTACCTGCTATAGGAGCGACAACGGATTAGGAGCTTATGGTGAGGACAGCCCCGAATTCTGTCTCAGAAGATTGGGAAGTGTTTGTCCAGAGTATCCTGGGCATAGGGACTCTCCTAACTTGGAATGAGATGTGGGCAGCTCTTCGCCAGGAAGATATCAGACAGTAGTCAAAGACAGGTAGCAGTAGCAAAGGGATCAAGGTCAAGCAAGAGGAGGAGGATGTGGCCCTAGCATCTGAGGGAAAGCAGGAGAAGCGGAAGAAGAAGATCTCTCCAAGATCAAGTGCTTCCACTGTGGGGAGATGGGTCATTATGCGACCGAGTGCTCAAGGAAGAAGAGTAAGGGAGAGTCTTTCGAGACTAAGGCAGCGCCAGCACAGGCAGAGAAGGAAGTTTTGACAGACAATGATTGTGCCATGAGTGCACGCGCGCCACTTGAGCAGAAGTGGGAAGACATCGAGCTGTAGTCAGGCGGACTATAGGCGATGAGGGGCAAGATCCTTGAGGTACCCAACCTCTTAGATTAGACCTTGCTACGGGAGCCCCGACGAAGAGTAGCAAGACTGGCTGAGTAGGTAGAGACTAATGCAGATGGAGCGGCAGAGAGAGCTACAGTGCAGGAGTGTCCCAAGACAGCGCAAAGCTAGCAGGATGCAGCAATGCGAGAGGCACAGGAGTGTTGCACCAGTGTAGGAAGGCACAGTGAGGTGTGCAACGTGCGAGATGCTGGGAGTTGTTGCAGCAGTGCAGAGGTCAAAGACAGGGAGCACTTGTCAGTGACAGAGGGAGCTTCAGCATCAAAGGGTGTTTCTACCCCAACAGGGAGGTCAGTTGGGAGATCAGTCACTTACTTCTTAGTAACTGAGTTGTTGTGCAATAGTGGGCAGCACGATGCAACATGATAAGAGGAGGTGCAGTGCAGCTGCAGTGTTGCGAAGAAGGACCAGCAGCAACACGGATGCAGAAGGAGTTGTCATACAGATGCAGCAGTGGCAGTGGCAGAACCATGGGCAGCAATACAGGAGGCAGTAGTGCAGACTCCAGAGGATGGTGGGCAGGAAGGCCTAGCATCAGCACAGGTACTAATGTTGGATGATCAAAGTAATAATCAATTAAGAGTATTGCTAGAGCACAGACCTCGCTAAGAGGGAGTGTTGATTTGGAGTAGCATCGGATGTGCTCTAGCCACAAAATGTGGTGGAGAGGTTGGGGCACGAGATCTCCAATACGCAGAAAGGGTTTGGGTAGATTCTAAATAGATCAGGAGACATTAAAATAATTACTATTTTTAATAGAGTCCCTAAATCTAAACTTACGGAAAATAAAATATTAATGTGTATTAATATGAATTTGTGTTAGAGTGGTCCAAAAGACATGGATCAAGCCAGATCTAATCTTATCTATTGATTAGGGACTTAATCTCGGCCATTGAGATGTCAACAGGAAAAGTATAAGAGGAGGCTTGAGGGTCACTTGGAGAGTACACGAGATGATCAGTCATTCTATTCTCTAAACCGAGGTTTGCTAAGAGAGATAGAATCAGTGATCAGGAAAGCAGCTAAGGGGCATTGAGTACAGAGAAATAGAGAAGGCAGAGATTGTGTCAGGAGAGCAGCACAGCAGCCAAGGAGGGTGACGCAGAGCCAACAAGGGCTCACGCAGGGCCACGCAGAGGCAGCCAAGTGGTGTGTTGAGCACCATAGGGGCCAACGTAGCTGACGCAAAGGCTCCTAAAGTTGACGCAGGGCCTCCTAGGGCTAACGCGTGCCTAGAAAGGCTGACGCAGGGTCAGCATGAGACAGAGAGGGGCTGACGCAGTCCAATTTGGGCAGACACTGGGGTCGCAAAGCAGTTTTGTGCTAGGGAGCTACCGGAAGGATTTTCCAGGGTTTTAGCCAGGAGATTTCTCTCAAACTGTGAGGTATAGCTGCTAAGGAAATTCTCTGTTGGGTAGGCCAGTTTCAGCACTCAGATTGTACTCTAATATTGCTTAATAAGAAAACCCTCAGATAACTACACCGGTTTTCCCACATTGGGTTTTTCCGGGGACATTGGTCCAAAAATAATGGTGTCATGTGGTGTGTTTGTTCTTGTTTCTTTTAGTTGCTAATCTGTAATATGTTGAGCATGCACTGGTGTTTATTTTCAGTATTTACTAAAAAATAACAAGTAGGTAGGAATAAATCAGAAAAAGTGCATGAAGGGTTTCTAAACTAAGTAAACTTAGAAACTTCAACATCCCTAAGCCATGAGGGTCTCCTTTTGGAGGAGGAGGGCTCATGAGGAGAAGGATCAATAGGATCCATAGGTTCATCAACACCAGGCATCGTCTCGTCTGCTTTTGCACCCTGATTTCCGGTGTCAGCTTCTTTGCCCTTGCTTAAGATAGGAAGGTTGTTGATCTTCTTGAGGGCCATATCTTCATCGAAGGTGACATCAAGACTTATCTCAACTTCCTTTTGACCAGCCACATAAATTCTATATCCCTTAGAATTTTCACTATAGCCCACAAAGATTCCTTTCTTCCCAGATGCACCCAATTTGCTTCTTTTCTCTTTTGACACATGAAAATATACGAGAATTCCAAAAATTGTAAAATGAGAGACATTGGGTTTCTTACCAGTGAACATTCTTCGGGAGTCTTGGAGTCCAATGCTTGATGAGGGCATCAGTTTGAACATACACGGCGGTATTTGCAGCTTCAGCCCATCGGAACTTCGGAAGGCCTTGATCATGAAGCATGGCTCGAACTGCTTCTACAATAAGTGATTCTTCCTTTCAACCACACCATTCTACTCAGGAGTGTATGGCATTGTAGTCTCCCTCTTAATGCCAGCTTCTCTACAATAATCTTGGAATTCATTGGATTCGTACTTGGTCGCATTATCAGTCCTCAATGTCTTGATTTTCTTCTCGGATTGGTTTTCGATCAAGGCTTTGAAGTGTTGGACCCAGGTGAACACTTCATCCTTCTTCTTGAAGAAGCATATCCAGGTCTTGTGAGAATAATCATCCACAAAGGTGAGATAATATAAGTATCCTCCCAAGGAGTTTACGGGCATCATACCAGATATGTCGAAGTGGATCAATTGCAATATATTTGTGGTCTTGCTATTACTTGAGGGGAATGGTCCCCTTGTAAGTTTTCTTTCGGCACATCCCTGACATACACCTTCATGCTCTACTTTGAATTCAAGAATACCTGTCACCATCTGTCTCACATCAGGTAGGGCCTTATAATGAAGATGGGCGAACCTCCGGTGCCATAGTTCAAATCGTAGAGATATGTCACAAGACATGGCTCCCAATGGACTTCCTCCAACTTGATACAAAGTGTCAACCCTAAACCCAAGAGTAAAAGCATCTTTAAAATTTATTTTCCAAACACGTACCTTTCCAACGATGAATGGCGCCTTGAATCCTTTGTTCGCGATGACTGAAATGGACACCAGGTTCTTCTTGAGATTAGGTACATATAGTACTTCTTGCAATAGCGCTACCTTGATTCAATTGAAGGGTAACATTCCCTACTCCCTTCACAGGATAGGTGGCATTGTCTCCAAGAATGATCTCCAAGTTTGTATCCTTTTCTATCAGATTAGAGAGGGCTTCCTTGTATCCGGTGAAGTGCTTTGAGGCACCACTATCAATCAGCCAATTTCCCAAAGTGTCCAGAGGAGAGGCAATGGAGAGGGCCAATATAAGATAGTACTCTTTTTGCTTATTGTTAACAACATTTGATTCTTCACACCTGGAGTTCCTTGATTTCTTGGAGGGTCGACCATTTCCTTAATGTCCCGCATTCCTTTTTCCTTTGCCATTGGACCTGAAACTCCCTTGCATAGTGGTCAAACTTATTGCAAACAAAGCACCTACCCTTCCTTCCTCCCTTAGATCCAGGCTTTCCATGGAAATGACCTTTAGATCCTGCATTATTTCTCCATTTGGCATGAGTGAAAAATGCAGTGAGGTTGCTTCTATTAGAAGGCATTTCTTGCTCCACCATTCTTGTTTCTTCTTGAATGCATCTCAACATCAATTCTTCAAACCCTGGAATTCGATCATTGTTGAGGACGGTGGTTCTAAATACATACCACCCAAGTGGGAGTCCTCAAAGGGTGGTGAGAGTAAGTTCCCTGTCAGGAATGACTTCTCCAATCGAGAGTAGATCATTCTTGATCTCAGTAATCCTCAAGAAATAGAATTGAATATCCCCATCCTTACCCTTCTTAATATCCTTCAACTTATTCTTGAGAAATAGAATTTGATTAGCATTACTAACCTTGAACATGCTGACCAACTTGTCGTAGATCTCCTTGGAGGTCTTCTCAATTCGGAGATGTAGGCCACCAGATGCTTGTCAATGGAATCCCTGATAATCTTGTTTTCTTTGACTTCAGCCCTATTGTACTTGGTCTTCACAGCAGCAGGTGCATTTGAAGGAGGTTCAGGGATTTTACCCTACACATAGTCCATCACTTCTTTTTCTTCCAAGGTCAAATCAAAAGACATCTTCCATCCATGATAGTCATATTTATTATGGATCTTGTCTTCAGCCGACAAGTAGGATGAGGAACCCATTGAGCGACATCTTCCATCCATGATAGTCATATTTATCATGGAGCTTGTCTTCAGCTAGGAAGTAGGATGAGGAACCCATTGAGACTTTTGTCCTTGTCCAATTGTCTTTGGTGATTGCTCTTTCACTCTTGCTTGGGCTTTGTCTTCACGTCAGCTCTGATACCATGTTAATTTTAGGCAACAATGGTATGTTCTATGCTTTAGAGCAATTTTACTTCAATTTCTTTATTAGCCCAATATCAATATCCAGTTTAGCAATCACATCAATGTGATAGTAAAATGCAGATAGAACATAAACATAAACAGCAGAAGACAAGCCAAGACAAGAGGACATAAGATGTGGCACCAGCCAGGGACAAACCCCAATGTGGGGAAACCCTTGATCAATTCTTCTTATAGTCTTCAATAGTTCAACAAAGAGAGAGTACAATTTACAAATTTGATCATTTATAACAGCAGCAAAAGAGCCCTAACCAAAAAAGTCAACATTGGTCAACAGGGCAGATTTGACCCTCAACAATATGGTCAACTTCAGTCAACTTCGACCTCCAAACAGCAAGATGACACAGCCCTCAAAATAGCTAAATTCTGCCCAGTCAATGTTTGGTCAAACATTCAACCTACGGTCATCTCTAACCATAGTCAACGTTGATCAAACAATACAGAAATTCGGTTCCCTGAAATTTCGGCCTCCTGAAATTTTGCTCTCCTAAAATTTCGGCCTCCTGAAATTTCTCTCCTGAAATTTTGGAGGTGTGGAGAGAGAGAGAGGCCTAGAAATCCATACCCAATCAATGAGGCGAGAGAGAGAGAGATGTGAAGATGAGTGTGTCCAAATGAGGCTAAGTCACCTTCTGTTTATATGCAACGTTGAGGATGAATAGATGTGACTGTTGGGCTTCTAAGCCTACATAAATTTGTTGGCCGACCTTGACAATTTGACCATAATCAAAATAAATTCATAACTTCATTTGTACATGTCAAAATCGGATGATCTTTAGATCAACCCTACACCTCTCGAAGAGAGGAATCTAAGAAAAATATCAGTTGTCATAAATAAGATGACCCATGTGGAGTTTGGCCCTAGTTGCCAATTTTAACAAGCAGATTATATTGGAGGCCTGCTTTTCATCTCAGCTCTTTTGGTTGTATATGGATGTAACTCCAGTTTATCTATTATAATAAAAGCTGAGAATTTTCCTGCTCATTGTGTTATTGGATTGCAGTGCTCTATTTGTTTTATTTTACATGGCAATCTTCTGCTAATTGAATGTTTGATTTTATGGTGAAATTTTGGGTTGAGTAAATTTCGGCATAATTAGCATAATATCCCGTTTCAGACATTACACAGTTTAACAACTGTCAAATATGAACAAGAAATCCCTTCAATTACTCAAGACAAAATTCTCCTCCATGAGATATTAACCAATACCAATGATAGCAAGGGAACTTAGAGCACTTATCTACTTAACAATTAACCAATGATTCCTTTTGAGATTAGCAATGTTCTTTAGATAACAATAATGCCAATTAGATTTCTCAATGTTAATTACATAAGTAGATCAAGATGCCCAAAGAAGCTTGAACCATTCAGCGCAATGTGATTTGAATTTATAGTGCTTTAATTAGTGAATTAGATGCGATATTATGAAACTTCAACCAACTTAGAATAACAAATGTATTAGTGCACTTGAAACAACTATAAGCCCACTTGCTAATTATCTTCTTCAAAATAGCACATAGAACCAAGAACAATTATTATCTATAGAATATGAGCAAGGAAATTTTTTATGTTATTTGTATCCAATCACATTCAAATGAGCAATTATTAAACCCTTTAGGACAGCAGTAGAGCACTCTTAGATGCCAAGTAAAATGTGCAATGCAAACAATAGAAACTTCAATACCAAATTCAAGATGCATATACTTGCCCAATGTGAGAAGAGGAATCCAACTATCAAATTAACGTTGTCAACTTAAAAACTTAGATGTATTAGCCTTCTTAAGATGCAATTTGCCACTGTTAGAATCAGATTTTAATGATCTTATGACAGTGACCCAAGCTTGTATATTTTTGGCAAAAGATCAAACCCAAATGCATTCAATATCTTAGCAATGTGTTAAACAATGTGTGAGTTGATTTTATGCCAATTTTATGGGTCTTATAGCATTGTTAGAAAGAGATATGATTGTTGTAGGTAAACAGTGAGGTAAGTAAGGGTTTAGAGGTCAAACCAAAGGCCCTAGACCCAAAAGAAGCTTGCCCACTTGCCCAAATTTTCTTCAACACCTGAAAATGCAAATTTTCACCAACTTCCCTGCAAAAATCAGCAATGATTAGTTTCAGAAAATCAAATGCTTACCAACAGAGATTAATCAGGGAAAATGAGGCAAGATGAGGGCTAAAAAGGCCAACAATTAGAAGGAAAGGCAGTGGCTAGGGAGGAAGGCCTAATGAGGCCTGCGGCTAAAGCCTGTTACCGCTCAAACTAGCAGGGGTCCTAAAAGGGGATCCTTGAAGGACTACTACTAGGCTAGGGGAAACAAAGGAGCAATAGCCCACTGTCACCTCGGCTATGGCTCCTTGCTCTTTATGGACTTTCACTAATGGGAGGAGACTGCTATGATAAGGATCACGAAAATGGATGGACCAATGATAGGGTGAGGGGTGATCCTAGAAGCCTATTCACAAGACAGGCTCAAATATGTGGCCTGCTTGCTTTGGAAGGCAAGGTTGTAAGCTCTCAAGGAAGGGCTTAAAGTGAATTTCAAGGTTTAGGTTTAGGGATGTATCTTGTAATGGAGGTCCCTAGGCCTTAAAATTCTTGTGAAAGCTTGGATTCCAAGTGAACCTTGAAGGATTATCCTTAATAGTGCACGAGACCACATGGGACCCCGTGGACCCAGGTTTAGGTCAAGGGGGTAGGGTTTAGCAACCAAGGATATGCTTGACCTATTCCGAAGGGAGAAAGGAATCAAAGGAAGAATTTTTAGTGCAAGACAATGTGAGGATCGCAATGAGGCCTTTAGTGTAAGGAAACTAAGGGCGGGATTGATCTTGACGCTAGGGCTTGAGGTATCTCACAATCCCACCATCACAATTGCTTCAAAATTGGAGGGTGCCTAGGAAGAACCCAGTTCTGAGGATGTCAAGAGATCGAATTTTTTTAGTGGGTGGTTTGCAAGATAAATGATTCCATAGGATACCTAGAGGGCTAGACCTAGAAAAGGAAAGGTGAGAGAGGGAAAATAAGTTTAAGGTGATCACCTTTATGGTGGACTAGTACCTAATGCTTCGGGGAGATTTGGAGTCAAGAGTAATTGCGACTATGGATATTGAATTTTCTATGTCAAGGAGGCCTCAAAGACAACTTCTCATAGCATTAGGGCAGCAGCAAAAGCTTTATACTTCGTTTTGCAAAATTGATGGCTTATCAAGATGAATTTCAATGAAGAAGCATCTATAGGAACATTCATTCATAATACATGGCCCATACATGAAGCATCACTATCTAGAAACCGAATTTCCACAACTTTGCATAAATGGATGAAGTAAATTAGCCCTAGTATAGCGAAATCCCAGCAAAAATGTATGTGACAAAAATAGAAAGAGAAAATAGCATTAAATTTCACTTACACGTATTAAGAGTATAACCAACCATCAAGAATTTTCCAATCAAGAAGCTCCAAGACAAGAGAAAACAATCTAAACATCAAAATTCATTCCATGCTCCAAAATTCATCCTCCAAGAAGGATAGTGAAGTTCTCTAGAGAGATAGAAGTCCAATCCAAGTGATGCTGCTAAAATTAATTCACATCACTTGTATTCTAAGTCACAGGACACGTCCCTCAAGGTCTCGTGTCCCATATTTTACGCATCAAACATGAAACGTGACCTAAAACGTGTCGAAAACGTTTTTCTTTGTGTCCTCCAATCAAGACATGTGTTTTGGACATGGAAAATACATTCCTTGGCATTTTTGGCTCTTAAGACACTTGTCCCATAAAAAGTTACATTTAAAACCTGTAACATGGTTTATTTTTGGGTTTTTGTGTCATTGTTCATCGCCAAAGTCAAGTTTGCTCACTGGAAAAATTAAATTTGTTATGCAATGTCAGGAATTCCATCATATTTGAGCGAAATGCTCACAACTTCACATTGAGAGCATAGTTCACAACTTCACATCAACCTGGACCTGGAGATGCAAGAGATGTGCATTCGCGTGCTTTGCTGAGAGTTTGGAGCACTTAAATTTCTTGTAAGTTGTGTTATAGCCTACAGAACTTAAATTTTTTATACACCAATGACCACATTTTATGACCAGTGACCACGTATAGATCGTTTGTTGAAATAAAAAGAGCACCTCCCTGTCATGTGTTCACTGCTCACTACACCTTCGAGGTCTAAAGGGAGGAAAAGCTCGATTAACACTCTGGTCAACAGTGAAGTTTGAACATAAAAATTTATAATTTATAAACTACCTTATGTGAAGTTTGAACATGATCGAACATGTTTGAAGTTAATAACAGAAGTTCTAACATTAACAATGAACATTGAATTGTGAACACCATTGGTGTAGTAAATTAATAAACTAACTAATAAATTACTAAATAGTAAATAGTGTATACTAAATACTAAATAGATATCATCATGATTCATATATATATGGATCAGGCACTAATTTCAGTATTTTTTTTAATATATATATATATATATATATATATTATATATAATATATATAACATGTCCCTCGTGTCCTGTTTCCAAGGTCGCTCTATCTCGTGTCAAATAATCATATTTACATGTTCTCTGTGTCTCATGTCCTCGTATCATGTGACTTAGCTTGTATTTATACACTTCTAATGAGTTTGATTTAGCTAATTAGGCCTACACTAGCCCCTAGAATAAAATAATGTGCAAAATAACTAACTTTTGGTGACAAGCCAACCAAACTAGCTCATAAACAAAAAAATAAGCCTCTTAAGAGGTCGAATGATGAATAGTACATGACATTGTACCTTCTAAGAGCCCTGATGAAGTCCATAGGTTCCATAATGATAAAAAGGACTCCGAAAAGTAGTGGACAAGGGGTTGGCCCCTTGTTTTCCAAATAATAAACTTGTGTTGCTCCCAATGAGTGTGGGGGCACACAAGTGTCCTCGTGGGTCTCCAAATAAATCAAAGATGTCTGTAGACCATCTAAAAGGGCTCAGATGATGGTATAAGTGATGCCACATCATCATACAAGTCCTAGGTCATCTGCCAAATGCATGATACAAATAAGATCTAGATATGCAGAAACAAAGGTCTTACATTGTTCCTAAGCACACCTAATACAATATGTAAAGACCCTCAATACAATTGTCCCATATTTCTTGTGTTTTTCTTGATTTGCTGATTTGGCTTTTATCAATGTTCGATAAGACTCCAAGATGGGGGGACGCGGGTGACGAGAGACGCACAAGGGGGACGTGTGGGAGTACCCTCAAATTATAGAGAAATTTAGGGGGGATGGGGATACATCAGGCATATAATTTTTTTAAATATATATATTTTTTTCATTTTCATATTCAAATATTGATCCACACATAATTGAATTAAATAAAGAAATACGTTGATCCATATTCATCGTTGATACTAGTACATACATTCATAATCATCATTCATCCATACACCATGAAATGTTAGATTTCCTTAAAACTCAATAACTGAGTTGTAATTCAAAAACTTTTACTTTTCAAGAATTCCATTCGAATATCATCAAATAGTCATACTCATCTAAATAATGAAATTCAATAATGAAATACATTGATCCATATTCATCATTCGTCATTCTAGAATCTACATTGATTTAAAATTTAAATTTATCATTCATCATTCTAGAAAGTAAATGGATTTAAAATTTAAATTCATCATTCATCATTGTAGAATCTAATTAGTACTAAGCAAAATAGACTATATTAGATACCAATGTTATCGGAACTGAACTAGTGAATGAGCTAGAAAACCCTCTAAACTAAGAGTTTGTCAGAATCGGACTATAACCAATAAAAAAACAGACCAAAAAACAATCGACCAAAAACACCTAAATACTCAAATTTTAAATAAAAACATACATATTCATGTGCATCCATATGAATCCAAATCATTTATACACATATAAGCCAAGTTCTCATTTATATAGCATGTAAGGGTGCACATAACCAAAATAGCTCCGAGTGAAATCCTTTTCTGAATAAAAAATACATCAACAAACAGGCTCTAGATGGCCTCTAGCATCCAAAAAAAATCATGCTACAAAAAATGCCTACATATCATCAAAATCATTACCTATATTGGCCTCTAGCAATGAGGATAAACAAGAAGACCAGTGATTTCATGCACTACCGTGTCATAAAATCACTGGTATCAATCAATAAATTAGATCTGATGTCAAGTAAAACCATCGTTGACAACAAATTACACATAGATATATGACTACAAGAATCATGCACTTCGAAGATATTGTCCAAGGATAGTTTGTTTTGTTAGCATAATTTAAGAAATGAAGATTAAGGAAGATCACAAGTTATCCAAATTTCGAATGGTGTAATTTCATATATAAACGAGATTTCAATGTTCAATTAATCCTTTTAGTCTGACTGTCTTCTTCAACAGCCAATCCCCGAAGGAGGAAGGGGGCCTAGCCTTCTAGATGATTCCAAAATTTTGAATGAAATCATCTCCTTGAAAGATCAACTTAAAGACGCAAAGATGAACAAAGGAGAATCTATGCAATCCTACATTATGAGGATATCTCGTCTTAGAGATCAATTGCGAAGAGTTGGGGAATCTGTGTCTGAAAGGGAATTGGTGATTATGACTCTAAGAGGTCTCCCTCCTATTTGGAAAACCTTTATTTCTACTATAAGCAACAACAATGTGTAAGAATTTACAGAGTAAGTTCCTCAGACAAAACACCAAAGGACACTGCTCACAAACAGATCACAGATCAATACACCAGTATTGTTGACGTGGTTAAAACCCTCAAAGAGGGAAATAGTCCACAACCTGAGCCAACGCGGCTACTTCAGGCAATTTATTAATAAAAGAATGAAAATTTACATAAGATTCTCTCATGAACAGTTAACCTACAAATGACCCTCCATGCTCTTTAAATAGAGATCATGGACCAATCGAGTGTTAAGCATGGATCAAGTGTCGGTAATACCGAAGAGAGAATGAACCATCGGATCACTTCATGTCTAGAACATATTGTGACATTGGATTGTAAGTTCAAAATACATAGCAAAGAAACACATTTTAACCTAACTCTACATTAAGACCAAAATATCTTAACTATTCCCATGTGTTGGAATATCCTAACTCCCTTTAAGAACACTTGGGATAGGATTGAAGAGTAAAAACTAACACAATAGATAGGAAGGAGCACTAGAGCTATCCCCCCTTAGTGACACTTCCTGACTCCAAACATAAATCGAAGTTAGGTAAAACCTGCGTCTCTTGAGAGCCTTTTAAGATGTCTGCACCTGATCATCAATTGAACAATATTGCACTTCAAGAACATGGTCATGAATGAACTTTCTGATGAAGTGCATGTGCAGTTCAATGTGTTTGTTGCGCTGATGTTGGACTGGATCTTTGCATAGTTGAATGGCACTTTGATTATCACACCAAACTGTAGTCGGATGTTGCTGCTGAAATCCAAACTCTGACAAGATTTGACGAAGCCAGAGGGCCTCCTTACTAGCTTCTACGGCACCACGATATTCTGCTACTGCTGAAGACTTCTGATCATCAGGGTCACCAGCCCAGACGGAATCAGTGAAACCAACCAATAGAGGAGAATCTTCTGCATTGTAATGAATCCCAAACTGAACTATACCTCGAACATAACAAAGTATTCTTTTAGCTGCTTTCCAATGACTTTCATTTGAGTTTTGCATAAACCGACCAACAAGGCCAATAGCAAAGGAAAGGTCAGGACAAGTATGGGTCATATACAATAGTTTTCCTACAAGTTGACGGTATAAGGTAGCATCAACTTCAGGGGCAGTACAAGTGACTGAAAGTTTGGCTCCAGACTGAAAGGGAGAAGGGACTAGCTTACAGTCTTCCATGTGAAAATGGCATAGAAGATCACAGGCATACTTGGACTGGGAAAGGGAAATACCTTCCTTGGATTGCAAGACTTGAAGACCAAGAAAATAATGCAAGTGTCCTAAGTCTGTCATTTCAAACTTCTTTTTAAGGCTAAACTTCACATGGTTTATAAGGTTGGGTTCACTACCAGTAAGGATAAGATCATCAACATAAAGAACAAGAATGATAAGAGACTTGCCCACTTTCTTGGTGTAGACAGTAGTGTCAGAATGACACCTAGAAAAGCCAGTTTCTAAAAGAAAGTGATCCATTTTAGCATACCAAGCTCGAGGGGCTTGCTTGAGACCATAAAGGGATTTCTTAAGCCGACATACAAGGCTGGAATCTGTTTGTATAAAGCCAGTAGGTTGTTCCATATAGATTTCTTCGTGCAAGTCTCCATGCAAGAAGGCAGATTTAACATCCATTTGATGGACTTCCCATTTGAAAGAGGCAGCAAGGGAAAGAACAAGGCAGATAGAGTTCATTTTAGCAACAGGGAAGAAGGTTTCAGTATAGTCAATGCCTTCAACTTGTGAAAAGCCCTTAGCAACAACACGAGCTTTATGTTTATCAATTTTTCCATCTGGGCCATACTTGGTTCTGTAAACCCATTTGCATCTAACAAGTTTACGTCCCTTTCGAAGAGAAAGAAGATCCCATGTATCATTTGCCAATAATGAACGATATTCTTCATTCATATCTGCATCCCAATCTGGATGGCCTGAAGCTTCTGCAAAGGTGTCAGGATCATAATTCGTTGAAGCTTGAGCCAGTAAAAGAGGCTCTATCGAACTGAGAATGTGTGTGATGCTGATCTGTAGGATCACTGGCAAGAGCACCTGCTGCATCCCGAGTAGCACGAACCCATTTTGGAAGCTGAGGAACTGAAGGAGGATCCTGAGAAGGCGGGGGAGGATTGTCATCCTTGATTTCATCATCTGAAGAAGAAATATTTTCAGAAGTAGAAGGGATAGAGAGAGGTGGCACATCTGCCAAACTAGGCCCATAGGCCAATATATTTTCAACAAACTTTACATCTCTTCTAATGATAACATTTTTGGACTTAAGTGGAATAAGTCTGTATCCTTTGACATCTTCAGAATATCCAACAAAAATACATTTTTCACTCTTAGGTTCTAAAGTTTTATGTTTCTCATCCGGAATATGGGCCCATGCTTCACTTCCAAAAACACGAAAGTGACTTACATCTGGTTTAATTGAGCTCCATGCTTCTTCTGGAGTGATATGCTTTAAAACCTTAGGAGTACGATTTATTATGTAATTTGCACAGTGAATTGCTTCTGCCCAAAAATTAAGACTAAGTCCTTTAGATTGAAGCATACGATTAGCCATTTCCTTTAAGGTGCGATTCTTCCTTTCAACAACACCATTTTGTTGTGGAGTATATGGAACAGTATGTTGCATTTGAATTCCATTCTCAATGCAAAAATTGATGAATTTGTTGTTAACGTATTCTCCACCATTATCAAATCTTAGCTTAAGAATTTGATGTCTAGATTGTTTTTAAACAAAGGCCTTAAAGGCCAAGAACATGTTAAATAATTCACTCTTAAGTTTTAAGAAGTATACCCAAGTGCGTCTAGAGAAATCATCAATGAAAGTTAAGAAATAATTGTAGCCAGAGAATGAAACAACTGGAAGTGGACCACATAAATCACTATGCACAAGCTGTAAAGGGGCTGAAGCATGCCAAGAGGCACATTTTTCAAAACTATCTCGATGATGTTTTCCGAGTACACATCCGGAGCAAACACCATCTCTGCAAGATACCATTTGAAGACCTGTCACCATATTTTCTTTACATAGATTTTGAAGGGACCAATAGTTTAAGTGACCAAATCGTTCATGCCAAAGTTTGCTCACTTCATCATTATGACCAACAAATACCAAGGGAAGATTTGATGACCCAAAGTTGTTAAACTTATACAACCTTGTAGAATCATCAACAATGCCAGTAGCTAAAATCTGTCTAAGATCTCTTAGGTCCTTAATTACAACATTGTGAGGTGGAATTTCAACGATTTTACCTTCACCTGAATGAGTTATCTGTTATACAAATAGAAGGTTGCAGGATAAGGTCGGAACACATAATACATCATTGAATTGACCATTGTCTATATGAATAGTTCCAGTCCCTACAACACTAAGAGATCTATCATCACCAACATATATATTTTTGGTGTTACAATCATTTAAAGAAGAAAACATGCCTTTGTTTTTGGCCATGTGATAAAAAGCTCCAGAATCAATGAGCCACTCATGAGAATTAGAAGAAGAAGATACATTTAGTGCATATCCAGACCGAGATGTTTGACAACCACATACAGAAAGTGTTATTCCTGAAGATGAAGTTGAAGTTGAAGAGTGCTCCAAATGGATGTTATGCTTCTTTATTGCTGCTTCCAAGGCTTCCATCTTCTTAAAGCATTTGGATTCTAAGTGGCCATCTCGATTACAAAAGTGACAATGTCTATCAGTCTTCCTCCCTATGTTTTTATTTGCCTTGTCATTTTGTTGAAATGATTTTCCATTTTGAGACTGAAATTGCTTAAGACCCTTGTTTGGTTTAGGACCATTCTTTTTAGGATACGGCTTCTTAGGATTCTTTGAATTTGGTTGTTGCTAGGCGGCTAAGACTTTCTTAGAAGAGTTTCCAAGATTAAGAAGACCAAGGTGTAAGAGTTTTTCTTGTTCTCTTATTAAAGAATCACAAAAGGAATCAAAGGAAGAGGAATTGTAGTCTTGTCCTTGAGAAATGAAGGCTTCTCTTGTAGAATGGAAGGTGGAAACAAACACAGAGTACGCTGGTCCCAACTTAGTAGAATGGAATAGATAAGGTTACCATCTTCTTTCTTAACCTTAACACCTTCCAAGAGAAGTCTAAGGGTCTTGAACTTGGACAAAAAATCTTCAATGGAAGAAAAAATTATTGGGGTCCAATGTAAGCAACTCATTTTTGAGTTGATAGGCTCTAAGTTCAATTTTAATTCCAAAAACTTTAGTGATCTGTTTCATTGCTTCATTAGGAGTATCAAGTTCAGCAATATGGAATCTAAGGCCTGGAGAAATAGACATCCCTATCAACCCACATGCTTGATCTTGCCTAATTTCCCATTTGGCTGCCTTATCTTCATCTTTCGGTTTGGTTTCTTGGCCTGAGGCTATTCTGTAAAGACCTTTACTTCTAAGTAAATCCACAATGTAGGACCACCATTGGAAGTAGTTGGTGCTGTCAAGAATAACTTGGCATGGACTTTCCATTTTAACAGAAACTGAAGCTATAGGTGCAGAAACTAAGTGTTCCAAGGGAAAGATCTCGAAAAATTAGGCTAATTCAAAAAAATGACTCTGAAAACGGCTTCCAGATGAAGAAGTTATGGCTTTTTGAAGAAATCTTGTTGAAGATGTCGACGAAGTGCAGGAATGTGCGGAAATGAATAATAATGTTATATTTAAAAAAATCCGCCCTCTTTCCAAACTTAATCTAATTAGCTCAACAAAAAGAAAGACTTGAACTCAAGACCTCTACTCTCATAAAGTAGCTTTGGTGAGCTAGATTAAAAGGTTAGTAATTTTTGGAAAAGAGGAAGCTGTTTTTTTTTTTAGTCATTGAAGTTTTGGGGTGCTTGCTTACTTGAGAAAGCTCTTTTTTGCCTACAAAACAAAAAACACAAAACCCAACACGGACATACAACAAAAAAACAAACCTTACAGCTTGAAGTTAGCTTTAGCCGGAAACTAAATATTTTCCTCAATGTTTTTGATTTTCTGAGTCACACTAAGGCGCAACGGAAAAGAGCATATGCATGAGAAAAATCCTTCCTTTCTGTTTCTGATTTGCCCAGATTGCACAGAGTCGCGGGGCAGAAAGCATACGCAGAAATGAAAGGTATAGATTTGGTAATAAAAAAAACAAACAACTAAATAAACAGAGAGAAAATAAATAAAAACTACAAATAAATATTGTATACCTCCAGATCTTAAAAATGACGGAGCTAGGGCTACCAGGAAACCTTTTCGCGTGAAACGAAAGGGGTTCCTCTTTGAAACAGATGCTCCTACGACAATAGAGCAGTCCTCTCGACCCGAAAACAGTCAGTAAAAGTAGATCTAGGAAACGATAGTCGGATGCAGTTCTACCAGCTTCAAATTTGGATCACCAACGGATGCGGCCCTCAAATAGCTTTGATACCATGTAGGAATTTATAGGGTAAGTTCCTCAGACAGAACACCAAAGGACACCGCTCACAAACAGATCACAGATCAATACACCAGTCTTGTTGACGTAGTTAAAACCCTCAAAGAGGGAAACAGTCCATGGCCTGAGCCAACACGGCCACTTCAGGCAATTTATTAATAAAAGAATGAAAATTTACATAAGTTTCTCTCATGAACAGTTAACCTACAAATGACCCTCCATGCTCTTTAAATAGAGATCATGGACCAATCGGGTGTTAAGCCACGGATAAAGTGTCAATAATACCGAGGAGAGAATGAACCATCAGATCATTTCATCTCTAGAACATATCATGACCATTGGATTGTAAGTTACAAAAGTACATAGTGAAAAAACACACTTTACCTAACTCTACACTAGACCAAGTTATACTTAACTATTTCCTATGTGTCGAAATATCCTAACACAATGTCCTCCCATCATTTGATGAACTTGTTGGAAAGCTCACTCAAGAAGAATCAAGGATGATATCAAGAGGAAGGATTCAAAAGCATGAAGAAGGAGAGCCAGTTGCATTCATCACTCATGACAAGAAGAAGAAGAAAGTAAAAGGAGGTCCATCGAATTCAAGAAAGCCTCCTCCTCAAAATCCAAATAGAACACAAGAATTATTGCACATTGAATGCTACAATTGTCATAAGAAAGGCCATTATGCTCGAGATTGCCCCGAAAAGAACAATGGACCACGCTACAATACTAGAAGAAACAACAACAAGTTCAATGATCAAATAAGGAGAGATGACCGAAGGAATGATCACAATGGAAGAGGTGAAAGAAGAAGAGATGCTCCAAGTGATCATGAAGAAGATCATCGTCCACAAAAAATGTCAAGATTCTCTAGGTATGAAAGTAATGTTGCGAATCAATCTGAACATATTCTTATTTCTACCCTTACTAGGTCATCTCCTCTGGATTCGTGGGATAGTTGGTTGTTTGGTAGTGGGGCTTGTTACCGCTCAAACTAGCAGTGGGCCTAAGGGGTATCCCTAAAGGGAAAATGCTAGGCCAAGGGCAACAAATGGAGACTTAGCCCACTGTCACCTTAGCTAAGGCTCGCTTCTATTTACGGACTTTCACTGATGGGAGGAAACCCAGTGTGTATGGAGTCACCAATGAAGGATAAGTCAATGGATATAAGAGACTCAAATAAACCCTTTCCAAAAAGAATTTGAAGGATGGATCCTGCTTGTTCTCTAAGCAAGGCACTATGTTATCTAAGGAGAGGAGGAAAAGATTTGAGGGTTAGGTTTATGGGATAAGACTTGTGAAGGAGTTCCCCAATCCCTAAAATCCTTATTAGAATTGGTATCCCGAATGGTTCTTCAAGAATGGTATTTCAAAGGAACGGACCACATAGGGCCAACTAGACCTAGTCTAGGGTATGAGGAAAGAATGTAGCAACCAATGATATCCTTACCCTAGACAAGGTGGGGAAAGGATCAAAGAAATTTTTTCACTCAAAGATGTTGTTTTGACCTTATGAAGTACTAGCCTTGGGGATGGCAGGGCGAGTTTGATCTTAGAGCTAGGGGTTGGCTTTTCTCCCAACTCCACTTTCGGAATGTCTTCAAAATTGGAGGGGAGCTAGAGGAAAGGCCAGTGCAGGAGACCCTAGGAGATCGCATTTTTTTTATGGCTAGCTTGTTAAGAAATTGATGCCCTAGGTACCCCAATGTGGCTAGACCTGGGAGGAGGGGAAATAATACGGTTTTAAATGACCACCCTTGGTAGATCAGTGCCTTAATATTTGGGAGAATGGATTCTATGTTGAGTATGAGTAGGATTTCTTGGTTCCCAGTCAAGGAGGCCTCAAGATCACTTCACTAGCCTTCTATAGGTCAAGATGAAGCAACCTTGTAGCTTTTATACTTCGATGTGCAAAAGGGACGGCTTATCAAGGTCAAATTCTTTGATAGAAATACCCCTAGGATATTTCACTCATATTACATAGCCCATACATTAAGAAATGCTATAATAGAGACAAATTCCACAAATTTAAGCAATAAATGCCTGCAGCAATTAGCCCTAGAACAACAAAAATTCCAATCCAACGTATATCACAAAAGTAAACAAGAAGAACATCAAAAAGAACGTACTTACATGTACTAGAGTATATCCAACCATTCACAATTGACAATAGAGAAGCTCCAAGAGAAGATAGACCAATATCCACACATCAAAATTCATCCATAAAGCTCCAATTCATCCATTAAGAAAAAGTGCGAAATTCTCAAGAGAGAAGAGATCCAATCGAAAGTGATGATGAGAAAATAAGCTCATCTCACTTGTATTTATACACAACTTACGAGTTCGAATTAGCCTCCTTGGCCTAAATAAGCCCCAAAACTAAATAATGTTCTAATAATTCAACTTTTGGTGACAAGCCCACCAAACTAGCTCATAAATGAAAAGGTAAGCCTCTCAAGAGGTCAAATAATAATTTATGCATGTCGTAGGGCCCTCTAAGAGGCCTAATGAGGTCCATGGGTGCCATAATGAAGAGAACGACCCTCAAAAGCAGTGGACAAGGGGTGGCCCCTTGTAATAACATATGGTGCTCCAAATGACATGCGGGGGCACAAGTGTCCTCATGGGTCTCCAAACAAATCGAAGATGCCTCTAGATCATCTGCAAGGGCTGGGATGAAGGTGTAGATCTCTTCATGGGTCTCCAAACAAATCGAAGATGCCTCTACATCATCGTGCAAGTCCTAAATCATCTGCCAAGTATATGCTGTAGATCTGGGGCCAATTGGGCATGATGGACCAGGTGCATCCTCCTCGTCCAATAAGTGAACCACGAGCAATCTCTGAATGGCTGTGGAGATCCATGGAATGCAATCTGCTACTGTGGAGGCCCATGGCTCTCAATGCTCACCCTACATGTGCCAATGTAGCCTTCTGGAGGATTAGGACCCCATATAAAGAGACCAAACCCAAGATAGAAACCATCTGCAATCCTGCATAAGATCCAGTGCATCCCATAGCCTTCCAATACAACAAGTCATTAGAGAAATCAAGTAAATGAGCTTACTTAATCATGGACCACAGGTGGAGACTTCATAATGACCTGCCCTTCCATAATGGGCTTCAGGATGTGCTAATGTCTCCTAAACTCCGCATGGGGTTAACCAATAATCCTATTAGGTGGTTTCTACTTCTAAAGGGGATAATATGGTTAAGGTACATCCTTCAAGAGGTGGTGGCATGCGACAGACAGGTGAGTGAAGTAGGGAATGAGAAGGGGCAGCGCTCGGTCACATGCTGGGGTACAAGGGTATCTAATAAGAGGGAAGCCCACACTTGGGTTTATAATGTGTAGGAGGGAGCAATCGTGATACATGAAGTGCGCTGGCCTTGATTTTTCCACCCTCGTTTAATGCCTTTTGCCTTTTTACAATTTTCTTTGATTAACTGCTCGAGGCTCAAGGGGTTAGAGCATGATGTCTAAGATATAGCAATGAAATCCCCCTTTTAAAGGTGGGGTGGTTCATTGCCACCAGGAGTTGGGAAAATCATGGGTTCCTATATGATGAACGAGGCTCATAAAGCCAGTAGAAACCAGGGTGATGGCCATGATGATGGGGTAGAGCCCATGTATTGGCTTTTGCCCACGTGGTAAATGTGTTTGTCTCAACCATCTTTTGCATTTTGTGGTACATTTTCCAGTTGAATGTGGCCATATATTCTTTTATCTTTCTTTTTAGCTGCATCAACCTCTGGGCTTCATTCGAGGCCATGACCCAAGGTGTGGACAAGGGGAAGGGGCAAGCTAACCCTATGTGGACCCAATGGAGGAATGTGGACCCAGGCAGGAGAAATGAGGGGTAATAATGAATGGAAAGAGGGTAATATAAACAGATAAGGGAGCGGGACCATGCAACCAAAATCGGGGTTTCCCATGAAATACCATCCCTAGATACAAATGGTCAGTAAAAGTGATCCCACCAAACTAGAATCCAAGGTTAATACCTAAAAGAGGTCTAAGGGGCAAGAGCACATACCTAACCCATTGTTTCCACCGAATCCCCCCATTAATCCATGCCCAGAAGTGTCCATGATAAGCAAACTACAATACTCAATTTCCAAATGACAAGGCATACCTTTAGATTCAGGAGGCCCACCTTCAAACAAGTGATCATGGTAGATGGGCGAGGGACCACATGGATGGCTTAGGTGGTGGAGAAAATAGCACAATGAGCTAGCTAGTGGCTGCAAGGGTCTGCTAGGTGCCGACTAAGGACCATCTTGGAGAAAAAAATTCTTCTGCAGATATTACCCACAAAATGGTGTGTAACATCTAGCTCCAACTAGGACGTGATCTCTCGAAGAAGTTGGCGAAGCTACTCGAATGGGAGGTCACAAGAACTCCAACAATCTCTTAGTTACCGTAGACCTGTCACCTACACATATACTAAATGTAAAAACACAGAGAAGCATGCTTTCACAACGCCTCATGATCGCACATGCTAATATGTTAGGCCATAAACCATCTATCTACCATGAGAAAAAAATCATATGTTATTTCTAAAGCAAAAATCAGCATGCAAATGCATCCTACTCTACCATGCATATGATACAATGTCAAGTCTCAAGGAAGGAGCTGATATGACTTAATTTGTCTGGCTCAGGCCAATCTTCGTCATTAAGTTTAGCAATGTAGCAATAGTCATCCCCAACCCTTCCATGAATCTTGACGGGTACGGGATCCTTATCTATGAAGACTAAATCCCCAACCTTATATTCTTTCTTAGGCTTCCACTTCTTGCTTGTTTGAGAGATTGGCCGCTTGAGGATTCAGATTTCCTAGGTAGGAATGATATGGGAAGGTTTCTTGGCGTTGCATGTCTCATAGTATGGTCCAGGCTTGATCACATGCGGAAAATAACCAAGCTCCCTATAAAGGATAAAAGGGGTGCCATCGGATTGCGGGATGGTTGTGTATGATACGTCCATTTGAACATGCCCCCCAACGGTAGCTCCCCATTTCCGGGATAACAACATCCCCCACACATCAGGAATATCAATAACAATAACATCCATGAGGAGTGATATATCGGGACTCCTAGCTAAAGAGGTCTTAAGGTCTTTGATGATGCCTTCCACTTCCACAGGTTTGGAATTAAAACCACACACCCTATTATATGTTGAAATTTTTGAATCTAACACATCATAAATCCCTACTACATTATTTGGTTTATTTCACCTACTTGTTTATTCCTTAACAAGTTATTTATACATATAAATGCTGAAAATAAACACAATTGCAACCTTAACTCATATATAGATCAACAACTGAAATACTAGATAAACACAAAAGGGACACCGTTATTTTTGTACAATCGTCCTCGGAAAAACCCAATGCGGGAAAACCAGTGCAACAATTCTGAGGGTTTTATTATTATGTAGATTTCTTGAGTACAACTAGGGTGCCGAACTGGCTCACCCAACAGAGATTGTTACACGGCAATAATACCTCTTCTCAGAGATAGATATTCAGCTAGTTTGACCCACGAAAATCCTTCTGGTGCTTCTCCTAAGCACTACGTCAACCTTGCTAGCCTCAACGTAGCTTTGGAACCCTCTGCGTCAGCCTTGCTAGCCTCAGCGTAGCTCTGGAACCCTCTGCATCAGACTTGCTAGCCTCAGCGTAGCTCTGGAACCCTCTGTGTCAGCCTTCTGCCTCTCTACGTCAACTCTCTGGCCTTCTGCGTCACCCATGCAGGCCCCTCAACCTTTGCGCAGTCTCTAGCTGCCTCTGCATGGCTCCTGTTGCCTCTACGTAGCTCTAGTTGCCTCTGCGTCAGCCTCTTCAGTCACGGCGCTGACCCTCAGGCACTATCTCTACCTCTCTACTATGTATTCACTGCCCCTCATTGCAACAGATCACTTGTTCGAATTTTCTCAGCAAGCCCCGTTCCAGAAAATCGAACTGACTGATCAATCTTGGTGTGTCTCGAACTGACCCTCAAGCCTCCTCTTATACTTCTCCTGTTGAGTCTTCAATGACTGAGATTAAGTCTCTAATCCACGGCTAAGATTAGATTTGGCTTGATTCATGTCATTTAGAACATTCTCATCCAGTTTTATATTAATACCGATTAATATTTTAATTTTCCTAAGTTTAGACTTAGGAACTCCATTAAAAATATTAATTATTTTAATCTCTCTAACCGGGTGAGATTTCCCCAAACCATTTCTAGGTCTTGGAGATCCCATGTGTGTTAGCCTCTCCACCAATTTTCATGGTTAGAGAACATCTGATGCTACAACAAATGAACATTATATGGCCGAGTGATGCTGAGACCCAATTGCTTCATAACAGTCAAAGGCATGACATTAGTGGAAGCCCCTGAGTCTAACATACAATTGTGTAAGAAGAGGTCATGGATAGCCAAAATAAGCAAGAAAGGATCGTGCCTGTGGTTTCGGTCAGGAATATGAATGTTTTGCAATTCTTCAAGTAATTCTTCATCTTGAATCCCCAGGGACTTCTTAAGTTGTTGTTGTTGCTCGGGAAGCTTAGGAATCTCCTTTAGGGGAACAGGTATAGTCATATTTCCCACGACAACCCCTATGTCGATGTCAAGTTTAATTTCCTCTGCCTTTTCTTTCTTCCTGTATTCTTTTCTAGGAGGATCCTTTTTTTATTTGACTTTTGTTGGGGAAGCCTTCTTGGGAGGAACTTTAGGGATGGGTTCTTTAGGAGGGACTTGCTTAGGTGATGAATCTTCCTTGCGTGATTTCTTAGGAGGCGAGGGGTTTTTGTCCTTTTCCTTTCGAGAATATTGGACCCCTTTGAATCTTCCCTGGCTATCGGAATTAAGAATGGATTCTTCCTTTTCTTCCTTAAGGGTGACCTCACTAATGGAAGGATATGTGTATGAACCTCCTAGCAAAATGTTGAAGGCATCAAATTCCACAAGATTGGCTTACTCATCAGTTTGTTCATCCTCACTTTCATCCCCTTCACTTTCCTCATCCTCAGGTAAGGAATTCGGCTCAACAATATTAGTTGGAGCCAATGTGTTTGGGATTTGAGAAGAGCTCGGCCTATCTTCTTCACTTTTCTTTTTGGGAAAAGACTTTCTTTTAGGGATGTAACTTGATTTTTGGGCCTTTTCTAAGGCGGTCATTTTGTTCATGATAACCTTGTCATGTGCATTGGCTTCTTCGGTGAACCTTTCCATCTTTTTTAGAATGGAAATGAAAGTTTCTTCATGTTGATCTTTGGATTTCTCCTTCTCGGTTTCAAATTTGGCTCTATGGTCATGATTGATGCCAATCTTTGAAATTCGCAAGTTTTCTTCAACTTCCATTGCCATTTCTTTCGCCTCCGACAAAGTGGATGGTTTCTTATCCCTCAACACATAGGTGAGGTGACCAACCACGACTTTTATGAATTTGTCAACAATGTTGGCTTCAGATGGCTTCAAATGATCATGTATATCTTTGATTACCCTATCGAACTTTTGAATGAACTCTCAAACATCTTCCCTTCCGTTGGTTATTTGGTATAACTTTTCAATGTTGAAGGTCCCTTGGGCATTACATGACCACCTTTTCATGAATAGCTCCTCAAATTCATCGGAGTCCTTTATGCATCCAAGGGGAAGGCTAAGATACCAATCTCTTGCTTGTCCAAGTGTCCATGATAAGAAAACTACAATACTCAATTTGCAAATGACAAGGCATACCTTTAGATTCGGGAAGCCCACCTTCAAACATACAATCATGGCATATGGGTGAGGGACCACATAGCTAGCTCAGGTGGCTGAGAAAATGGAACAATGAGCTAGCTAGTGGCTGGAAGGGGTTGTTGGCTGTCGGCTGAGGACCATCTTGGAGAAAATAATTCTTGTGGGGATATCACCCACAAAATGGTGGGTAACGGGGCCACTCATCACTTCTCTGGTTATAAGGAAGTTATCTCTAATTTGGTAGAGAGGGAGTCAAATTTGAAAATTATTGTTGGAGACAACTCCACTCATCCGGTTAAAGGTTTTGGGTCCATCAAATTTCAGTTGAATTTCAGGGAATCTATTTTGCTCCATGATGTGATCTATGTTCCGGGATTAAAGAAAAATTTGGTATCAATATCCACTTTGGAAGACAAAGAGATGAGGGTTTCCTTCATCAATGGAAAGGTTCTTGCTTGGCCTGTCGGGTCAGCTATGAGAAATGCATTCACATTGAGATCAAGATATGAAGGACTCTACAGGGTTACTGGAAGACCACTTCTAGCCTTCATCCATGATACTAATCATATAACCGAGCTATGGCACTGAAGATTGGCCCATTTACATTATGATGCTTTTCTAAAATTGGAGAAATTGGTCTCAGGGATTCCCAAGGTTCAAGCCCATCATGATGGATTATGTCCTCTTAGTTTTTGTAGCATCAGTTGTGTTCTAGCCACGAAATTTGGTGGAGAGGCTAGGACACATGAGATCTACAAAACCCAGAAATCATTTCTCGAAATTCCGCCTAGAAGTGTCTCAATTAGATTATTAACTGATATTTAAATATTTCCTAAGTCTAAACTTAGGGAATATGGTTAATTAATCAATATTAATTGAGATAAGGTGAGAATCATATAGAGACTCACATGGATCGATCTAGAGATGATCCTAGCCATTGATTAAGTTTTAATATTGATCGTTGTTGCTCCAACAGTGGATTATAAGAGGAGATCGATGTGGTTATGCAGAATACACCAGAGCAAATACTCAGTTGCCCAGGCAGTTCAATTTTCTTAGTAGCAGCAGCTCAGCAGAGAAGATAGAGCCAAAGGGTGAGTAGTAGGTGGAAGAGGAAGGCAACAGCATTCCGAGAGGAAGGTTTCCAGTGCCCGAAAGAGGCAAAGGAAGGACGATTGAAATTCTCAGAGGGCCAGTGTAAGCTCTGCACAGAGGGTGATGCAGGGAGCTCAGTGCAGAGGCTAGGGAGGCAATTTTGTAGGCAACAAATAGCTGTGGGGTGAGAGAAAATTCTCACGATAATTTTGCCAATATTTTCCTCAAATTAGATTGTCAGTTGGGCATCTAAATTATTGTATTAAGAATTGATGTTGAAGAAAAATAATAAAACCCTCATCTACTGCACCGATTTTCCCAAAGTGGGTTTTTCCCGAGACAATTGTCCAGAAAATAACTGTGTCAAAATTCTTGTGTGCGTGCTAGAATTTCTCAGTTTTCAGTATTTTATTTTCCACAGTATGTTTTTGGTGAAAATTGCAGTTGTGATTTTATTAGTTGTTTGTCGTAGCAAATAAACTACATAATTAAGTTTTCAGTTAGAAGAATAATTTCCAGTTGCTACAATAGATTAAAAATTCACATGGTATCAGAGCAAAGTTGATCATTCGGAGAGCTCAGGAAAACAAAGGAAAAGGAAGGCTGAATTCCCAAAGGTAGTTCAGTGTTTTGCCAAGGGGCCGAGTTGCTTAAGGAAAGACCATTTTTTCTGAGAGGGGCATAAAAATTCGATCAAGTGATTCCAAAGGCAAAGGGAGCAGTTCAGTACCTTCGTTGGGCAGATCTCTAGCTAGACGCAGAGGGTTTTGCAGCAATTTGCTAGAACAAAGCCAATGTCGTGGTGGAAAATAGGAATAGCACACTATAAATTCTTCGGCATAACCATGGACAGAAGTAACATTCAGGAGACTTTAGATTTGTCTTCCAGATTAGAGGACGAATTTGCTTGCTTAGTAGGATCAACTTCACAAGGAGTCTAGTATATAGACAATGGAGCATTAGCTCACATGACAGGGTGTTAAATTTGGCAACTAGGGCCAAACTTCACATTGGACAACTCTTATGAGGCAGTTGATGTTTTTCTTGGATTCCTCTTTCCGAGAGGTGTAAGATTGATCTAAAGATCATTCTATTCTGACATCATATACAAATGAAGTTATGAATTTATTTTGATTATGGACAAATTGTCAAGGTCAACCAACCATCAAATTAGCCTCCTCCAACCTTCAACGTTGCATATAAATACATGGTGCCTCCTCCTCAATTGGACACTTCATTCATTCACACATCTCTCTTGATTGGGTACGGATTTCTGAGGCTTCTCTCTCTCCACACGTGCAAAGAAGGGATTGTTCTTTTGTTGTCCCTGCATTGACCAAAATTGACCGAAAATTGCAGAAGATTATTTTGACCAGCGTTGACCATCTTTGACTACGATTTTGTCTGGGGGATTTTTGTTTGGGCAGGCCGCAATTTTGGGCACGAAATCCAAGGTTGTTTGACCAACGTTAATTGTGCTAGGGTTTGTTGTAGTGTTGACTTTTTTCGACCATATTTGACTGGACTTTTTCGAATTGTTTTTGGGCTGATTCGACTTCTTGTTGGAGGCCAAGTTAACCGATTTTGATCGAGCCATTTTAAAGTTGCCCTGTTGACCAGCATTGACTTTCTAGTTAGGGCTTTCTGTTTCTATTGTTTGACTAATCAGATTTTCACCGTATTTGGGCAAGTGAATATTATACATTGTACTCTCTCTCTCTGATGAACTTTTGAAGAATTATAAGAAGAATTGATCAAGGGTTTCCCCACATTGGGGTTTGTCCCTAATTGGTGCCATATCTTGTGTCCTCTTGTGTTGGCTTGTCTTCTGCTATTATTGTTTATGTTCTACCTACATTTGACTATCATGTTGATGTGATTTCTAAACTGGATATAGATATTGGGCTAATAAAGAAATTGAAGTAAAATTGCACTAAGCATAGAACATACAATTATTATCCTAAAATTAACACAGGGGTTAGAGAATATTTCTCTAGCTACAAAGAGGAGTAGATGGACTTCCAGATTACTATGGGAAACAAAACGAAATGTACTCCAGTAGGAAGAGGTAACATAGATTTTAAGAGGGAGTCAGGAGTAAGCACCAACATTACAGATGTATTGCATGTGCCAGGATTGGGTATCAACGTGATTTCAGTATCTTAGTTACAGGATAAGGGGTATGATATTCACTTTGTAGGGAAGAAATTGTATGTCAAACACCCAAGCTGGAAAAAAGTAATACAAATTGGAGTTCGAAGTAATAGATTGTACCGGTTACAGATTGATTCTCAAATGGCACTAATAGGTAGTGACAGTAGCAGTGGGAAGAAATTGAATGAGTTGTGGCATAGGAGAATGGGACATCTACACCATGGAGCACTTAGGATGCTCAGAGAAACGGTAATCGGAGTTATAGAACTTGGCACAGAACACGATGATGTGTGCAGAGGATGCGTACTTGGGAAGTATGCTAAGGCAACTTTTCCAAGAAGCGATAACAAAGCTGATGGCGTGTTGGGACTCATACATTCAGATATTTGTGGCTCGATGTCTACTAGAGCTCTCAGTGGCGCCGAATATTTTGTCACCTTTATTGATGACCATTCCAAGAAAACCGTGATCTACTTCTTGAAAACCAAAGATGAGGTCTTCGATCGTTTCAGAGAGTTTAAAGCTCTCGTGGAGAATACGAAAAGGAAGAAGATCAAGATGCTTCGCTCAGATAATGGTGGAGAATATATTGATAAAGACACCACACATTTTTGTGCGAAGGAAGGCATCAAGAGAGAATGGATAGCTCCATATAATCCACAGCAGAATGGTGTAGCAAAGCGGAAAAACAGAACCAGGATCTAACGAGATTTCTATGGGTAGAAGCACGTAACACGACAGTATATATTCCGAACAGGACTCCTCATAGAGCATTGGGGAAGAAAATGCCAAAAGGAGTCTTCAAAGGGAAGAGGCCAGAAGTTAACCACTTCAGAATTTTTGGCAGTGTTGCTTATTGCCACGTGCCAAATGATAAACATACCAAACTGGATCAGGCTGTAGAGAAGGGGTTCTTCGTTGGGTACAACAAAACCTCAAAACCATACAGAATATACATTCCTAGCAATAGGAAGCTTGTAGTAAGGCGATATGTGAAGTTCAAGGAGGACCAAGCTTTCAAGAGATTTTGTGAGATGCCTATAGGTGATCATAATTAGTCAGCAGAAGCTCCTTTGGTCCATCATCAGGGGCAACCAGTAGGACAAGCAGGAGGACAATCACAAGGATCAAGTACTGTGACCAGTACCAGCATTTCCTCAGGTGCAGGAAATCCAGGGAGTTCAAAGCAGAGGCAGGATGAGAAGGAGTTGGTTGAACCTCCTACGACTAATGGTTGAGCCAGCAGAGAGGTTCGTCAAACATTGAGAGATGCAGAGGAGTTTATTGGAATTCCTAGGAAGAACAAAAGACAATGCAAACAGCCTGACAGGTACCAACCATTGATGGCTCAAGTTGTAGAACCTTCCAACTTTCAAGAGGTTGCACAACATCAAGTGTCGGTAGATGCCATGGTAGAAGAGTATAACTCTATTATGACGAATGATGTTTGGGAGGTAGTGCCAAGGCTGAAAGACAGATCAATTGTAGGTTCTAGATGGATCTATAAGATCAAATATGTGGCAGACAGCAGTGTGGAAAAGTACAAGGCTAGGTTCATGGCAAAGGGATATGCACAAAAAGAAGGGATAGATTAGGAGGAGACCTTTGCCCCAGTTGCCAGATACACTTCTATCTGGTTAGTTATATCCCTAGCAGCTTAGATGGGATGGCAGATTCACCAGATGGACGTCAAGACAGCTTTCTTGAATGGGGTGACAGAGGAAGAAGTGTACATAGAACAGTCAGAATTCTTTGAGACTCATGAGAGGCACACTCGTGTGTGCAGATTGAAGACAGCTCTATACGGACTCAAGCAGGCTCCAAGGGCTTGGTATGGTAGGATTGACAGCAACTTGCAGCACATGGGATTCGTCAAGAGTGATGCAGATCCCAACCTTTACGATTTGATGGTAGAGGGTGAGCCACTCATTCTAGTTTTGTATGTAGATGATCTCATTTTGACAGGATCATCGGGGCTCATAGAGGGTTGCAAGAGGAACCCGCAGAATTTGACATGAAGGATTTGGGGTTGATGCACTATTTCCTAAGAACGGAAGTATGGCAGAAGGACGGTGAGATATTCCTTGTGCAAGGAAGATACGCTACAGATATTTTGAAGAGGTTCAAAATGCAGGATTGCAGACCCATGTCTATGCCCATGATCACCAACTGGAAGAAGGTAGATGCATCAAATGACAAGGATGTCGACCCCACCTTGTATAGACAACTTATTGGGTCTCACATGTATTTGGTCAACATTAGGCCAGATATCTGCTTCGCAATCAGTAACCTAAGTCAGTTCATGGTAGAGCCGAATAGGGTACATTGGGCAGCAACGAGGCATATTCTGAGGTATGTTCATGGCACAGTCGAGTATGGGTTGAGATATACTTGAGGGGATGACATCAGACTTTGTCGGTACATAGATGCAACTTGTGTAGGCAGTTCAGTGGACAAGAAAAGTACCTCCGAGTACTACTTCAGT
This sequence comes from Pinus taeda, assembly GCA_000404065.3. Classification (NCBI taxonomy): domain Eukaryota; kingdom Viridiplantae; phylum Streptophyta; class Pinopsida; order Pinales; family Pinaceae; genus Pinus; species Pinus taeda. The sequence goes on along the minus strand of APFE030850689.1, from coordinate 67,055 downwards.
GTTGGATCAGGGATGGTTTCTTGGTGTAGCAGGAAGCAAAAATTAGTAGCCCTGAGCTTTGCAGAACCAGTGTATATGGCAGCCAGCACAACTATGTGCGAAGCTATATGGCTTCGAAAGCTATTGGTAAGCTTGTTCAGGCAGAGGATGGAGGCGACTAGTGTCTACTATGATAATCAGAGTTGCATAAATCTCTCTGAGACTCTAGTGTTTCATGACAAGTCGAGGCACATTGATATTCAGTGTCATTTCATTAGAGATTGTGTACAACGTGGAGCATTCCATCTACAGTGTGTTCCCACAGAAGAGCAAGTTGCAGATATACTCATGAAATCTTTAGGGAGAGCTAAGTTCGTCTATTTTAGAGAGAAGATGGGTATGGTGGAGAATCCGTTTCAATAGCAGGGACAAATTACCTTGGATGATTCTCAGTTGCAGTAGCAACAGATGAGAGGGAGTTGCAGTGTTGGCAGCGGTATCGAAGTGTCAGCAACAACACAAATGCAGGGTATATCATAGTTCGCAGTGGTTGGTGGGCTGCAGCAGCCAGACATCAATATCGTGACAGGAGATGATGCAGAGACAGGGTATGCAATAGCACTAGAACACAATCCTCACTAAGAGGGAGTGTTAGTTTTTGTAGCATCAAGATGTGTTCTAGCCACGAAATTTGGTGGAGAGGCTAGAATACATGAGATCTCCAAAACCCAAAAGTCATTTCTAGAAATTTCGCCAGAAGTGTCTCAATTAGATTATTAACTGATTTTTAAATATTTCCCAAGTCTAAACTTAGGGAATATGGTTAATTAATCAGTATTAATTGAGATAAGGTGAGAATCATCTAGAAACTCACACGGATTGGTCCAGAGATTATCCTAGCCATTGATTAAGTTTTAATCTTGGTCGTTGGTGCTCTAACAGTGGATTATAAGAGGACATTGATGTGGTGATGGAGAATACACCAGAGTAGATACTCAATTTCCCTAGTAGTTCAATTTTCTCAGTAGCAGCAGCTCAACAGAGAAGATAGAGCTAAAGGGTGAGTAGCAAATGGAAGAGGAGGGAAGCAGCATTCTGGGAGGAAGTTTTCCAGTCCCCGGAAGAGGCAAAGGAAGGAAGGACGAAATTATTAGATGGCTAGCATAAGCTCTGCGTAGAGGGTGATGCAGGGAACTTAGCGCAAAGGCTAGAGAGGCAATTTCGAAGGCAGAAAATAGTTGTGGGTGAGAGAAAATTCTCACGACAATTTTGCCAGTATTTTCCTCAGATTAGATTGCCAGTTGGGCATCTAAATTATTGTACTCAGAGTTGTTGTTGAAGAATAATAATAAAACTCTCATCTGTTGCACCGGATTTTCCCGCAAAGGGTTTTTTTGGGGACAATTGTCCAGAAAATAACTACATCAAAATTCTTGTGTGTGCTAGAATTCCTCAGTTTTTAGTATTTTACTTTAAGCAGTATTTTTATGGTGAAAATTGCAGTTGTGATTTTATTCATTGTTTGTCGTCGCAAATAAACTACATAATTAAATTTTCAGTTAGAAGAATAATTTCCAGTTGTTGCGAGAGATAAAAATTTCATATGTCCAAGTTATGCCAGTGGAAAGAAGACAAGGGGACTATTCCCCTCTTGCGTGAACAAGACAAATGACATCCTCCATCTCATTCATTCTGATATATGTGGTCCAATTCCCGTGCATTCTATTGGTGGCCATCTCTACTATATCCCCTTCATTGATGACTTCTCAAGAAAGACATGGATATATTATTCGAAGCACAAGGATGGAGCCTTCAAAATCTTCAAGGAGTTCAAAGCTTCGATCGAAAATCAAACAAGGAAGAAAATCAAAATATTCAAGTCTGACAATGGTAGAGAGTACATATCAAAGGAGTTCATTGATTTTTGCAAGAAGGAAGGTATCAAGAAAGAGACCATTGTGCCCTATACTCTCGAACAAAATGGAGTGGTTCAAAGAAAGAACAGGTCCATTATAGAAGTTACTTGTGCCATGCTCCATGATCAAAAGTTGTCAAAGTTCCTTTGGGGAGAAGCAACAAATGTCACTATATATGTTCAAAATATGGTGCCTAATCAAGCATTAGACAACAAGACCCCCAAAGAAGTATTCATAGGTGTCAAGATCGATGTTGGTCATCCCCGTATCTTTGGATGCCCCATATACTTTCATCTATCAAAGAACAAAAGAAACAAGTTGGAGGCCACTAGAAGAAAAGGTATGTTTGTTGGATATTTTAAAAATTCTAAAGCATTTAGAATATTTGTTCTTGGTCAAAGGAAGGTTGAAATTAGCAGGGATGTTACATTCGATGAAGATGTCGCCCTTGAAAAAGAAAGGGACCTCCCTTCGCCTTCTCTTCCTGAGAAGAATGATGATATAGATATTTTAGATGGTCCTTTCATGCCTGAATCCGAGACAAACATTGCTGATAATTCCATCGAGTCCATGGATCCCCTAGATCCTCCTCCATGTGATCCTCCCGCCAAGAAGAGGCCACTTTGGCTTCGTGATACTTTACAGGATGACGAGAGACATGTTCCCGTTCGAAGATCATTTAGAGAAAGGAAGAAGCCATGCAAGTACGAGGGATATGTTGTAGCCAGGAGCACCATGATTCAAGAGTCATGTGGTAGAACACCTGCATCATAATCCAAAGATGTGCTCCCCTATATCACCTATTGCTCGATATGGGGTCAGAGATATTTAGCTCCCCCATGAGATTTTGGATTGAGATGTACTCCCCGATGTAGTTTTGGATTGAGATATGCTCTCCGACGATGTAGAGGGTGGTAATGTTAGCTCCCTGATGATTCTTCTTCTCTATATTCAAGAATGTTTCAATAGATAGAGTTCAGCAGAGATGGGACATGATATGATGACAGGATGACATGTTGATCAATGGTCAGATATTGACAGGTGGAATTCTCCCTAGTTGAGAGGGAGTGTTAAATTATGAAACTAGGGTCAAATTCCACTTTCGACAGCTCAGTTGAAGGAAATGATGATTGCATTGATTTCCTCTTTTCGAGAGGACCAAAATCGACCTAAAGATCATCAAATTTGGACAAGGGAAACTTTACTTATGAAGAAAACCCACATATGCACATTTGGACAGGTCGGTCCTAATGGTAAATTGGTCACCCTTGGAAGCCTATCAATACAAGTGACCTCAAGCTGATTCGTAAATCACCAAGCATCTTCTTCTTCTCGTCTTCATTGATTGGTTCGCATAAGTCTCAGGCTGGGACGACAAAAGAAGTTCGCAAAGGTTTGAAATTACAAGGTCTGAGGCTCGCATATGTTTTAGGCTTCTGGGTTACAGTCGTTGGCTTGCAGGCTGAAGGGAGCGACTGGAAGCCTTCAGTCGCTCGCACAACTCCTCCTCCATGCGACCAGGAAGTTTGACTGAAATTTGACCGTTGACCAAAGTTGACCGCAGACAAGAAAAGTTATCTTTGATATATTTTGATGCTGGAAACAAATCTCTAAATGTTATTGGGTTGTTTTGTTGGATGATATTGTACTAGGCTCATTGTACTCTCCCGCCGTCGTGCTCCCGCCCCCGTGCTCCCACCCCCGCGCCGTCGGCTCTGCTCTCTCCGATCCCGCTGTGCCGTCGGCTTGCTCCCGCCGTCGTGCTCCCCCCCCGTGCTCCACCCCGCGCCGTCGGCTCTCCCGATCCCGCTGTGCTGTCCGTCGGCTCTGCTCCCGTCGTCATGCTCCCGCCCCCGTGCTCCCACCCCCACGCCGTCGGCTCTGCTCTCCCACCGTCGTGCCGTCGTGCCGTTGACCCACCCGCAACCGCTATCACGACGAGATCTGACGGCGGCCCGATTGCGTCTTTGCGGCGGCCCGATCTTTACAGCGGCGACCCGATCTTTCCTTGCAGCAGCTCAATCTTTGCAGCGGCGGCCCGACTGCGTCTTTGCGGCGGCCCGATCATTGCAGCGGCGGCCCGATCATTGCAGCGGCGGCCCGATCTTTGCAGCGGCGGCCTGTTACCAACCGACGGCACTTGCGGCGGCGGTCCTCCTGCGCGGTGATTCCTCCGGCGGCCAGACCCCAACTGGCTACGGACAGACATACGATGGCAGCGTTACGGCTACGGACAGTTTACTCGCACGACGGCACGGAGACATCCCCCTTGCACGATTTTCTGCTGCAGTGTCCAGTAAGCTGCGGAGTGGGCTTCAGAACGGCTCAGGAACCACAGGGAAACCGTGCCAGAATTGCAAACAGAACCATCACGGTTCCACAGGTTGTCCAGTAATTCTTCAGGCGAACCGTGGTTCCAAAACTTCAGTTTGTTGTTTTCTCACAGATCCATACAGAACGCAGTTCCGGGTTTTGATCCACTAAAATGATCAGGTAATTATGGGTTCCCCGCCCACGGAATCTGAACACGAAAACCTCAGTTTCAATAACAGAGGACCTTCCCGCTACCTCCACCAGTGCCTCAATCAGCCGGAAGAGACTTATAGCCCCAGAGACATTGCAATGGAGTCCGACTTCGCCTTCTGGACATCTCAAATCAAGCAATTATTACGTTGGGTAGATTCCCTTGAAACCGAGAACGACAAGCTCCGGGCCGAGGTAAACATCCTAAATGACAGAATTTCCTTCGTGGAAGGGGAAAACTTGTCCCTTCGTAAATCAGCACTAGAAGACCCCACAGAGACAACTTTACATGCAGAAATCCAAGAGATCAAGAACAAGCAGGCGGAGATTATATCCCAACAAGCATCCCTCAGACAGGAGACAGAAACACACATCAGCACATGGGCACAGGTGGTTCGGGGGAAAGACAAACCCTCTCCTATCACGGCAGTAGAGGAAGTTGTACATGCCAAACTTGTGGAAGAACAATCCCGTAGAGCGAGAGAGCTAAACCTCAAAGTGAGAGGTCTCCCTCTCCCTTTATCTTCAGCAGATCCGATGGAGGTGGCCACAGGATTCTTGAAAGACACCCTCGACATATCGGGTATCAGCCTAGACAGAGCCTGGCTAGGACAAAACTCCACCTTATTTATCCGATTCCATAATACCACAGATCGTCTACATACTCTTCGAGCTAAGCGCAAGCTTTTTAATCTTCCACACAAGATATTCTTAGATGAGGATCTTACTCGGGCACAGGTAGCTGAACTCAAACAGGCTAGGGAACAAGTGATGGCAGCAAGACAAGCAGGTAAATGGGCAGTCATAAGGAACCTTTGCGCTATCATTCGAGTTTCCTTCCCCCCAGGATGGACACCTCGAGCAGGCAGTTCCAAATGACGGGCCCGCCTAGGGGGGAGTCGAACACCAGGGATGTCAATTCACTGCTGGAACGGGAATGGGTCCTTTTGGTCTTCACCTGGACTACTCTACGACGCCCTTGAGTCAGCAGATATCCTCCTAGTAACAGAGACCCATGAGAGCCCGGTTCGACCCCTCCCAGATATAACAGGTTACCATTGGTATTCAGTATGTAGACAGGAAACAAGGAGCTCAGGGGGCGTCAGAGGGTCAGGGGGAGTAGCGTGCCTCGTTAAAAACGAGCTCAGAGATAGAGTCACAGTGGTAAAAACAGATGAGTATGCCAGGTACATGTGGATCCGAATCAGAACTGGATACCCACCCCTGAGGGATATCTTTATTGTAGTTTGTTACTTCCCCCCCACCACATCTTCGTTTGCCATCCACGACGATGTAGAAAGAGACCCCTTCACCAGCATATACCCAGACATCACTAAATTCTCCACTGATGGAGAAACCATCATCATGGGGGATTTCAACGCCCGTACCAAGGAACATCAGGTCCCCCTCCATGACCGTTCAGAGGATGTGTTCTGCACTAGGGGAGTGGACCTGGCTTCAGCAGGATTGCAGAGAATCTCAGAGGACGCCCTGGGCCCCATCACAACCTACGGTAAACATCTTTTGCAGTTGGGAGAATCACATGAGCTGATAATCTTGAACGGCCTCTCACGCTTCCCGGAATCCCGCTTCTTCACGTGTAGACCTTATGGAGGTGGTGCTAGTGTGGTGGATTACGCTTTGACCAGCCGAGCACTGCTCCCTTTTATTTGGAATCTCTCTGTATCTCCCATCCCCCTAGCCGACCACGCACTGCTTTCACTCTCTCTTCAGTCTGATCCCCCCCAACCAATCCACCCCCCGCCTCGACCCCTCGGTAGAACCATCTTCTGTTTTGAGAAGGGTGACCCCGACATTTTCTCCTCCTCACTCCGACAAATCCTCCCCAACTCAAATGACTTCTCCCGTCTCGAGACTGTTTCAGAGAAATACCACTGTCTCTCCTCAGCAATCTGGGAGTCGGCGCTCCAATCCTTCCCCCACTCCTTTCGGACCTCCTCGACCTCCTGCAAGACAGGAACTTCCCCTATGAACAAATGGTACGATACAGAGTGTAAACTCCTCCACCAGGATCTCCGCCATGCCTTCCGTCAGTCCCTTCCCTCTTATTCTGCCATCCAAAAGAACTATCGTCGCCTTCTCCGCCACAAAAAACGACAGTTCATCTCCCAACAAAGAAGGGAGCTTTCCGCCCTCCTTACCCATTCCCCTAAGCAATTTTGGGGTAAGATCCTCCCCCGGCGTTCTCCCCCTCTCGCTGATCTCGACCCAATTTCCATGTTTTCTCACACCTCTCGTCTTTATGACATTCCCGGACAGTCCCAGATACAGGTCACATCTCCTCCCCTATCCTGCCACCTATTCACCGACAAAGATGTCAGAGAAGCCATCTGGGCGATGAACAACAGCAAAGCAGCGGATGAAGAAGGATTCCAAGCCGAATTTTTCAAACATGGCCTACGACCCCTAGTTGGGTACCTGGCTGATCTCTTCAACCATGTAGTCCGAGATGGGTTCCCCCCCATATGGTCCCATCATATTATATACCCCATCCATAAGTCAGGGAATACCTCGGACCCCAACAACTATAGGACAATTATGGTGGGTCATACATTCTCTAAACTCTATGCCACTATTCTTCACAGAAAACTTTCCAGAGATTTCGAAGAAAGAGATCTCAGAGCCAGAGGCCAAGCCGGTTTCAGACCTGATCACCAGACCATTGACCACATCTTTACACTCCGTGTTGTGATCGAGGAAGCACGCCACCGGTCCTCGAAGGTATATTGTTGCTTTGTAGATTTCCGGAAGGCCTTTGATTCAGTTCCAAGAGAGGATCTTCTTCAGCGACTCAAAGACATCAGTACCTCACACTCCCAGCTGACTGTTGTTATGCGTCTTTACGAGTTTGTACTGGGCCGTCTTCGCACTGTGGGGGGATTATCTGAATTCATCCGGAGCACGATTGGAGTCAAGCAGGGGTGCCCACTCTCCCCCACCCTTTTTGGGATTTATATTGATGAGCTCGAAGCCTTTCTACAGGAACACATACAGGAGTCTGACGGTTGCTATCTTCATCATGTTTTGATCTATATCTTACTTTTTGCAGATGACATTGCACTAATATCTTCATCACCAGAAGGGCTCCAGAGACAGTTGGATGCATTAGCATTATTCTACGATCTACGGAAATTGACAGTGAACCTGGGTAAGACAAAAGTAATAGTCTTCAATGGGACGAAGAAGTCTCAGGATCTCCAGTTCCTCTTCAAGGGAAAGGCAGTGGAGATTACCAATAGCTACACATACTTGGGAGTACAGTTTTCGGGCCCCCGGTTCAGTATGCGGCCAGCTCTGCAACCTCGGATCAATAAGGGGTATGGCTCTCTAGCTATATTGGAGAGACAATGTTTTCGCCATCACTTCCAGGACATCTCGTCAAAGTTGAGCCTTATGGACGCCTTGATCCGACCCACAATCTTGTACGGATCTGAAATTTGGGGCCCTTCCTTGCTGGAGTCAGACTAGGTGACAGTTGAGAGAGTCCAAACCCTTCTCCTCCGGCGCATTATTCGTTGCAAGGGTACTATCCCACAACAAATCATTCTGGCCGAGTTTGGTGCACAACCCTTCCGCCTTGAGACAGCGTTCAGACTGGTCTCCCTTCTCCACCGAGTCCGGAGCTTCGCAGACACTTTGAAAGGGCGTGACAGGTACCCGTATCTAGCCTACTGCTCTTCTGAGGATATCGACCGCACACAACCAGGGAAAACCAAATGTTGGTATACAGGGGTCTCAAAGTTCCTCAAGGCAGTAGGGCTCCACATAGACCACCTCCCCCCCTTTCAGTACTCCTTGAACGCCCCCAGAGGACTCCCCCCCAAGCAGGAACTCAATAAGATCATCAAGGAAGAGATCTACAGACAGTTTATCCAGGTCACGTGGATTGACCCCCCGGGGGAGTTACGGCCGAAAATGGCTTTCTATGCAGAGCACTTTTTGAATATCAGAAACGGGCTTATAGTTCGCCCCCAGTATACACTTCGACATTGGATGCATGCTCTCCAGATTCCCCTCGGACAGTTCAGAGTTGGATCGCACAGGCTTCGGGTAGAGACAGACCACCAGATAGAGAGAGTTGACAGGATCTGCCGACTATGCCATACGCAGGAGGTGGAAAACGAATGGCACTTCATCTTCGGGTGTCCGATATATTATGAGATCAGAGGTCGCTTTCACTGTCTATTCAGAGGACCAAATACTCTTTCCAGCTTCTTCAACTACACGGACCAGAGAAGTGTCGCACTTTACATCCAGGAGACTCTTAAGCATCGAGAGCATATTCTTCAGCCTCCAAGCCGACCCAACACTACTCGTCAGATCACCTCTTTCTTCAGTACTCTTCCCTCAGCCCGAGGGGTTAAGAGATCAACCAACAAAGATACCGATCAGGCGAGCTCACATATATCGGCAAACCCTCGTTCAGTTAAGAGGAGAAGCCCCTTACATACGAG